>JAHNZQ020003147.1:167815-179267 GCA_019155205.2 Gracilaria vermiculophylla
GTGCACACTGTACAGCATGCCCAGTATGCTAGCTACACACGTGTAACCTGGAACAACCAATTAGCGCCATAACACTTGTACCAATTACAGTTGTTTTCAGTGACAGTACAAGGTCAACATCCAACACGTGTGCATGATGGCCACACGCGCCCCGAGGCCGCTGGCGTGCTTCGTGTTTAACGAGCTCTCCCTCTCGTGACTGCGCGCTCTGCTACACGGCGTCGCCTCCGACCACACCCTGGAGGTGTGCTTGCGCGAACGAATCTTGGTGTGCACCCAACGGCCTGCACTGCCGTCTCCTGCACTTAGCGCCGTGTCGCGCTCCGTGATGACTCTACAGCTACCACCAATCGCTGCACCAACCCGCCCGCATGCCACCATTAGGCTCGCGTGCTGCCCTTGCTTAGGTAGTAAAAATTTTAATGCACCACCACATAATCCCATTGCGAACGGCGCATCCAAGCTCCGAACTGCTCCGTCTTTCCAAACCACAACCTCCTTCCCTTCTCCCTCACCCACCCGTCGCGCACACCATCCTGCTGCACGTGCCAGCGCCCACACTGCTGTCGCACCACGCCGCCGCCGCCGCAGCGCGCTTGTCTCTGGGCGACGCGCTGCTGCTGTTCGGCGTCGACCCCGACCTGCAGCAGGGACAAGGACGGAGGCGCGGGGGCTTGTGCAAGCGTGCATGTGTCGCATTGGGGGACGGACATCTGTGTCGCTTCCGGACGGGCGGTTTGGGGGTGTTGCAACGTGGCTGCAGTGCTTACTGAGGTGACCCCGCGTGGGCAGTGGAGCCGTCGTTGAGCAGAATGTGCTGCTTTTGGCTATTAATTCACGCGGTTGGACTTGAAGTCATGCATTCATCCGGCTCACGGCGTCTCTCTGAGTTGGCGCCGCCCCGGCTTTGATACTCCTACAGAGAGAAAGGTTCGCCTTCATGGCCGGGTGTGCTTGGGGGGAGTGTTTGGCGCGCCACAACGGGAGCAGAACCACGCCCTGCGGCATTTGCGTGTGCGTTTTGCCCAGAGCGCGCGGGCGCAAGGAGAAGCGCAGCACAGAAGCGGAGCCGTTGAGGCGCTCGCGCACTTCATTACGCGTTTGTGACAATGCCATCGGTCAGCATGAGTGGCTCCTACAGAAAGCCTCGCCGGACCCGGCATCGACAGTTAAGATACTGTACTACGTGAGAAAGATAGACGAAAAAGAGAACACGTCGGAATTCCAAGTAGGTCGGTTGGGGACTCGTATTCTGGAAATATAACAATAGAAAACGCTTTATGTTGGGAAATATGAGCGGATGTAGACTCAAAGTGCTCCATAAGAGGACCATGATGAGCGTCTAACGACCTGTATGTCGAGATTCATTACCATTTCGTTACTCCACGCTCTAGCCGAGCGCCGCGAGCGACCCCTGTCCCCGAGTGCTTGGAGGTAAAGCTGTCTGCGTTTGCCGAGTAAGAACCGAATGGCTCCAAAGAGAAAGAGCAGGAGTGGTGACCTAGTTGAAAATCCTTTGATCACCCGAAAGACCCGACGTCGCAAACAGTTGGTTGCACAAGAACGGGGTGCAACGCGTACTACTCGAGCGCCGAGAAGTGGTCTACGGAGGAGAGAACGGGGAAGAGGGAAGTGCGGTGGGGTAAATACAAGTGAGCTTGTCACGTCAGAAGGAACGCAAAGTGAAAAAGTGATGTTGCCGACCGAGGATGTGTCTGTCGAAGAGGAAATGGCGGCAAAACGTAGTACGGAGACCAAAAGGATTATTTTCGTGCGAAACGGCTTGGAAGAGCATAGAAGAATGAACGAAATGGAAGTTTGGACCTGTGAAGATGTCGTAGAGCCTCGAGACACCGAATGTATTGTACAGAAGGTTGGCGGCGGGCGACAAACGACAGGGCACCGACATTCCTTTAAGATATGTACCGCGGATGTTTGCGGATCCAGGGGGTGGGAGCGGCAGACGCGGGCAAGTAATCAGTTCAAAACATTGCCAGAACGCGACGTACGCCAAACGAAATCGTCAGCCCCCCCGCCTTCGACACCGCTACCGCCGGCACCTACACCACCTCCGCCACGCCGTCCGTCACCCCGTCCACCAAAACGCTCGCCACTACGCCCTTCACCGCTTCTGCCACCGCGTCGGTCACCGCGCACGTCACCGCGTCCGTCACCACTTCCGTCACTGCGTCCGTCTTCACGTCCACTACAGCAGCCGCTACAGCACCCATCGCAAAGCCGTGTGCCACAGCCGTCTCAATGCCGAAAGGATGGTAATGACGGTCCCATGGTTAGCACGTCTCCACGTGCGCCACCCCAACCCTCTCAACGACTACTGGGTGGCGCTGAACTGGCTTCTTTACCACAAACGCCGACTGGAATGCTTGTGACGAGGAGAGGTTCATCGCCCCAGCCTTGGAAGGTCATTGGAGGGGAATGTCAAGTCGGTGAGGAACTAATGGAGAGGCATGCGGAGATTTCACGTTCTTTTTTCGAAAGTGAGGTGAGAAGTGATACCATGCGCACTCTACCACGTTCTCTGCTGCTGGAGAAGGTAAATGCGCTGAAGGGAGAGCTAGAGAAGAAGGAAGAGGACAACTACAGTGTGATGGTGAGTTTGAAGTTAACTCAGAAGGAGGTGGAGAGTTTGAGAGGGGTGATAAAAGAGCAGAAATTGCTTATCGACAGCTTACGGGAAGCTGCACAGGTAAGGACAGGGGGAGGGAGAGGACTGGAAAGAGGGCAAAGGGAGGGCACTCGGCGTCGAACGCATGACATTCGGGTAGAGGAGAGTTTTTACGGGTTTGCTAGGGCTGTGTACGATAAGATTCTTCACTATGCGAAGTGGAAGCGTCAGAGCTGTGTTTTGTTACGGAACGCGTAGGTAGGAGCTGGAAGAATAGGAGTGGAGTTGTAGGAGATATCAAGGAAGGCAGTTTGTTCGTTGTAGGGGAGAAGGAGATGGTTCCTAGGGGCCCGGTTCAGGTGGCGTCGGAAATGAGGTCGTATATCCCATCAACCGAGGGTTGAAGAAATTTATTGTTGAAGTATGTGGTGGAGACGGAGACAAAGAGGGATCGATGGAAGGAAGTCACTACGGGAGGCAGGGAGGAAGGATGAATTCGTTGAACAATTGAGTGCGAATAAATGTTTGAGGCAGCGGATGAAGCAGACATTGAGCGATGTGACTGGGGTTCGGAAACGTGCAGCGCGCGACAAACTTTTCACGTTACTTGGATGCGACTTGATAGCCAAGCGAACGAAGTTTGTAGAAGGCACGGAGCCTGGCGTGGATTTGAAGAAGCAAATAGAAGAGGCGCGAGAGAAGTTGACGGGTAATGTTGGCGATGGGAGGAAGATACTGTGTGCGTGGAGAATGTCACCGATTCGGGAACTTGCAAACTCGGGATCGAATGTTCTTGGTCGGATGAAGCCGTCTTAAAACGAAGATATTTACTTTAAGAAATCGGTAGCGACGGAGGTGCTGGAGGAGTATATGGGCTACAAAGTGGAAACGGAGAACGATGGGGAGAAGCAGTATGTGGATGGGACTGTGATGCACCTTGCACGACTTGATGCGGGGATTGGGTGTGTAATAACTGCGATGGATTTAGACGCCGGTCGTGGTGGTCAAAGACAATTGTTGTTTTCAACGTTATATGGAAAGTATCTAGCTCTAGCAGTGCATGATATTCTGAAGGTGGCATGGGATGCAGTGAGAACCACTTATGCCGAATAGTTTGTGAATGATGAATTCTGCGGGGGGGATCGTAGAGCTGTGTCTAGGAATTCAGAGAGGAGGGCGACTATCGCGTTATGGGTGCCTTCTGTTGATGTTCAGACATGGTCGAGTGCCTGTCAGTCGCTCAAGTTGGTCTTGGAACCAAAGATGCAGGGGACGATGGGCACTTTTGGGCACCCTCTTCGAAAATGCGCATATGCGCCTCTGCTCGAACCCAACGTGAAACGGAGATATGATTGGCTACTGCAACTGACCTTGTGCAACGTGGTGTCTACGAGTGTTGTGGATTGTAGGGCGCATTAGAGAGGATGAACCCAAGTGGCGCGCTGTGAGTGGATAAGGTCTGGAGTAGTTGACTGACTATGTAGGTAGAGAGGATGCGCGTTTCTAGCCTGGAATGGGAGGTTTGGGTGCAATGTGCGAATGTGGGCTGCGCAGGGGAATTGGAGTGCTGGCACGGAAATTATTGATTTTTTAGAGCTGCTCCTGGATCAAGGAAGCGGCAATGGATTTGTTATGTTGGTTGCGTTGGTTGTTGATTGATTTAGTAATTTGAAATTGTAGTACTCTAGTTTGCGCGCGCTTTTCGTGTACAGCTGAACACACGAAGAACGTGGGACGTTATGGCGCAACCGCCGTCGTCGCTTGCTGCGACGACGGCGAAGCGCGCGCGGTGGGGTATTTGTAGGTTGCCTTCGTCGACCGTTGAGTAAACTGGTCGCCTTAAGGCTGACAACCTGCCTTGTTTTACTTTCTTGTTTTTCTCCTTTTCCTTTGTCTATCCTCTTATTTTCCCTACCTGCATATCTTGCGTTAGCATTGAGCATTGTGTACGTTTCCATGGTCAGCAGCAACCTGATTTTTGTTAGCGTCATCACGTTGCTTTTTGAAACAGTTTCTCTGGATATGACCCTTAATGCCACAGCAGTAGCACACAACGCCCTTCTTTCGCGACTGTCGGCCGACCAATGCTGCTTCGCTTCCGGACTCCTCCTTGGCACGATCGTTCATTGGCTGCTCTTTTTGCAGCAGACGACTCTTCACAAACTGTAAAGTGAGTTTTCGATCGCCAATTGTGGTATCAATGGCCACAATGAGGTGCTCAAATCTATCCGGAAGTCCACACAGAGGATGGCCATAGCAATGTCCTCCTCCTCAACAACAACGCCCATACACTTGAGGTCCGATGCCAGATGACGCACACGGTTGATGAACTGTAACATTTTCTCATCATCACGCATCTTGGCAGAGGAGAAGGACCGTCGGGCGTTGATTTGGTTGAGCAAAGTTTTGCGTTGGAACACATCACAGATGGCTTCCCACATGTCGGCGGCGTTGTCAGCGTCCCTTACATGGTGTAAATGCTCATCACTGAGAGTAAGGCCGATGATTGCTCTGGCTTTGGCATCTTTCTTCTTCCAAGTGGACAGCTCATTTTCCTCGGTGGGTCGTACAGAGTCGAGGTGATCATCGAAGTCTTTGAACGCAAGTAGTAGCTCAATCTTTTGCTTCCATACATGCAAGTTATCCTCACCCAACTTTTCAATTTTGACCCCACTGAACGAGTCCATATTTTCCAAAATCTACTGCTTAGAGGAAACGGATGGCTTGAAAACAGCAAACAACAACAAACAACAAACAACAAGCAACAAACAACAAACAACAAACAACAACAAATAAGATCAATAAACGAATGGCACAGGCAGGATCACCAGCAGCAATCCGCTAACCCTAGAGGTCGAACCTCTGACCCCCAGAGCTCTTCCGGGTAGAAAGCGCTTTCTTCTGTCTGCCTCCTCCTACGCTCAAGGAGAAGCTGCGCCGCTCTTTACGAGACTTCCAGAGGATGGTTTAGGACCAAAGATATGTCTTCACCAAGTTAGCCCTCTCTGGTCTCTGGCAAGAACTTGCCCAACCTCAAACAGAAGTTACTTTGACCCCAAGGTACGCTGCAGACGAGGACCAATAAAGGTAACTCGCGGCTTCACCGGAGGTAAGCCTGTGCCACGTCGCCTCCCCGGAAGACCTGGGTCCCGGGGTCAAAAGCTCGTTATGGGTATCGTTCGCAACAGTCCAGGCACCCGACCCAAAGTCAGGTTTACACACAGATCAACACCAACCAAGTGCAGTACGCCACGACATCCCGTCCACAGGTGATTCCGCGGTACTCGCCAGGTCTTCCGACCAACACCGTTATCCGCCCTACAATAGTAGAACCGGTGGGGAGCCCGCTTGACAGAAACACTTGCTATGGATCAAGTCGCCAGGCTAGCGTCCCCGCAGTACCAGGAATCACCCAAAGTACCACGGATCAACCGCTCGTCGCACTTGTCACCAAGTGATGATAGAAAAACACACAAACTGGGAATCACAAATCCCAGATTTCACACAAACTGCTGAGACACAACACGATAGTGCCCAGACTTCAACAAAAATACGGTCCTCAACCTCTCGGACCACAACCCGCAAACACGACGCGGGGATCTCAACAACAAGAACAGAGGGAGACCAAACGAAAAGGAGTAGCGATCGACAAACACGAGCGACAACGATAACCCGAACACGATGACCAGGCAGAACCAACGTCGAACCACTACCAACACAACGCCCTCAAGGAGGAACGCGAGACCGAAAGAAAAATAACAACACCGGCTAACGATACGGGCAACACACCCGACGCAACGAAATGACGGAGAGAATAAAGGAGCAACGCGAGTGAACGGCGGTTAGGGAGAACGGCAACACACAAGGGATAGTGGCAGAGGTCAGCGCAGCTGGGCCCATCACCTATTGGAGGTCAGAGGGGCAAGAGAAGGTTGGAGGGATATGAAGAATGTTCGCCAGCTCTGGCTTGGATTTACTTGGAGGTGCCTCGACCATGACGTATATGGTGGCTCAGTCGCACGGACTAGGTTGCATCAGAAATTGCACTACAAAGGCGAGACACACAATACTACCAATCATATTGTAACATGACATATATGTACTAGCCACAATTCAATAATGCTTACAACAGCAAGGCAAAACAAGTCATGACAGTTCCGTACACTAACGAGACCATGACAATGCACAAATTTACTCAACCACCTTACACTCTCTGTATTACGCCACCACTCGTGTCCATGCAGCAATGTGTGTGTATAGTTATCATGACGGGGCACATTACACCAGACCATATCTGGTGTACATAAAGCTGAGTTCGCAATGTGTCCACATGGAAACCGTAAGGTAGCGAACAACGTGCCGAAAAACACAGCTGCACACGTGTACCACATAGAGCCAACATTCAACACAGCCCATGGTCCCCGGAACATTTGGTAGTCAGTGACAGCACAGGCACTTCATCCAACACGCATTTCCCATTTCGTTCCAGTCCATTACTATAGCAGCACATCACGACTTTATATTCACCATGAATCGTTGCATAGCTCCTCAAATACTATCAGCAATATCATTTTAGCTCAGTCAATAACGGAGCACAATGCTTTCGATGTTTTTGAATCTTTTTTTAATATAGTAGTAAGTAGCTATGTTAAAATTATGTAGACAAAAATGCTGTATAGAACACTAAGAGTGGGAAATCATTTGGTTTTATCAAAAAACAGATAATCAAAAGGGAACTAGCAAAGCCCATTTTAGAAGATAGTCTACAATTGGTAGGTTTTTGACTAAGGTACCATCGGAAATGCTGTTGGTGCAGAACCACCACTACAAAATTGGTATCTATACAATAATATCTACAAAAGGGCCTAAAAGACAATGAGTTCACATAGCATTTCGAATACGTTATGGGTTACAGTTAGAAATCCAGGGGAAGAAAACCTAGCCGAAAGATGCTTAGAGTTACTGGGAAGAGAATGGTTGCCGGATATTTTCATATTTAGCACTATGGATATGTGCATAAGTGGGAAGGCCAACGAGGCTTCGCAAAATACTTGGAAAAATGGGCCAGCTCTTCGATTAGCTCCGCAGTAGAGCCAGGCACCTATTTTATTTTCTCTTTGGTTTTTACAGGAATCCTGCCGGCTTTGAACTCGTTCTTCTGGTTTCCGTGACGCTTACGAGTGGTATTATAACCTGTTTTGTCGCTATCAAAATCTTTATAGTCGCTACATATGATATGTACTCCCGTTCTGAAAATATCATCACGAGACTTTTGATATTTTTGGATAACCGGAGAAAACTTTTTAATGACTTGGCGCTTGTCTTAGACGGCAGATGCCATGTACCGTGTGCCTTTAGTAACAAGACTAGAAGATGCATAGGGTTGGCTGGGGACAAAAAAAAAATAGTTGGATGGTAGAGCAATATTCATTCATTTTTATTTTTCGTTTCTATAGTTTGTAATGGCGCCAGTGTCGCTTATGTCACCCTTAAGGAAAAATACTCAAGATTCCAGCTTTGAAGGTTCCACTTACGTTCATTATCAACAATCTATCTGACTGCAGTTGATCGTCCGACTTGTTCAACGCTGTTCAACATTAGGACTGAGTAATAAAAAATAATATTACTGGATTCATTATGCTCATGCTTATATAAAGTTCATTCCGGGCTTTGCAGACTCTCTATCACTGCATTACATGCTTCCTTACCTGTTATTCTTCTTTTTCTCCTACTACTGTGCCAAATGTTTCACACACGTAGGTTATGCGAGCTTTTCAGCGAGGCATCCCCTTCCCTCTTAAAAAAATGGCACAAACAATTAAAACCTATTCTTGCGAGTATTTCTGGGATTTTTCCTGCAAATATCAAAAGGTGTAGTCTTGGCTTTATAGCCCGATGTTTTAATGCGGTTCATGAAAGTGCTCTGCTTTTTGGCCCACCTTGTGATAGAAAGATCCAAACTTTTTTGTGTATTTTCTGCCCGTGCGCGTTGCTGTACACAGAACTGGCAGTAAATATGATGGTACTACTATCAATCACTTCTACAATTTGGCGCAAACACGACAATGGTGGATGGGAAACCAATGGTCTGGTACAAGATACCTCCCATAAAGCGGAAGCTCCAAATTCTACGTATGAGCGTGACATCTGATAACCTGTTCCATTCATGGTCAGATTTCTATTTGACAACAGAAATTACGAAGCACGAGAAAATAGTACAAGTGTACATAGTCAGCAAAGTAATCATAGCAGTTTTTTAGCATATCTGTACTCCTATTTTTTGACTCGCAGGGTCGATTATATCCAGGGCGATAGCACTCCTATGCAAGGTGTGTGCAGTCTAGCATGGAGCGCAAATCACATAATCTAAAAAGTGAAGAGCATTTCCGAAATCATAAATCTGATGAATTTAACACACTCACGCTTGAAATTTTCATTGAAAATTATGAAATGTGCAATATGCTCTACAGCTCTGGAATGTTTTGCTAATCATATGAATAGATTTAAGTGAAGGCCTCATCTAAAAATTTGAGAGTTCTGATTTCATGGCTGTCGAAGAAAGTAACAAACAACATACATTTTCTTAATGTTGCATTTGTAAATATATCGCTCATTCCATTCATAAAAACAATAAAAAAAACATAAAAACGCTGAATTGTTTTTGAAATTGCTGTAAATGCTGTAATTGGAAGACAAACACACGGAGAGCTGGAGAACTTTTTCAAGAAATGTCATTCTTTATTGTTTCGGCTCGTTTCATGTGGTTGTGCCGACCTGTCATTAGAAAAACATAATGGTGGATCAGAACGTCGTCGTGAGAGAAATATAAATTTAGATATGATTCGACTTCAAAGATTTAAATCCAGTAGTTCTCGCAGAGATGTGCTCCAGAAGAAGAGAGAACGAAATTTCTCGACATTTGGTAATGATCTGGTGCATTCCAAAACAAAGTAACCCCGAGAGAAATCGAATAGTCGAATGAAGTGGGCTTGTAACAATGAGCCTTCGATGTTTTATCACGAAGCTCTAGACTTTTGTTTGTATGTTGTGCCTTACTAATAAATTATAAAATTCGTGTCAACTGCCACTGCAGCGCACTCGCACTCAAAATCGGTTGATCTGTGGCTATAGCAAATTCCCTGCCGGCCAATACATCCAATGAACCCAATCTTTCTCACGGAAGTGTCTCAAATTCAACCGCTAAATTTCTAATGCCATGTTCATCCTATTGCCGGCTTCAAACGGCATGACCCACTTCTTTCCGTTCAAGTTTAGAAAATTACATCAAATGCTGCTTCTTATTCGACGTACTTGGGCGCACCACATCCGCAGGAAGACAACCGCAACCGTCGGCGGTTATTACAATGATCGTAAAGTCTCTTGCAATGAGGGTAAAATGTTGCTAACCAAAATAGATTTGGTGATTTACATACTTGCGAATCTCAATTTGACAAAGCAGAAAGCCGTGCGCCAATGACATCAAAGAAAATGAGAATTGTTCGGACACAAGTCATCGCTCTGAAAATATATACAGGGGGGGCCACGCAATAGTGCCACTTTGAGCAGTGCCTCCATCTAATTAATGCCTCTCTCAGGCGCGTGGCACACTTTCCGGACAGCTGTCAAAGCAAAGAAGACCCACACTCGAGATCGCGAACCTGTAGGCCTCTGTTCACAACCCGACAGCGTTTTGGATCTCAAGACTCCCTACTCGGGTCAAACATGGTGAACTCTACCTCCAAACCAATTCAAAGGCGAACTCGCCTCACTCTCGGGTAACAAATTGAGATTTCTCGTCTGCTGAGGCAAGGTCACACTGCCGGCGTTTTCATGTCTCGTTTCTTCATTTCTCAGCCCACCGTTACAAACATCAAACGCAGAACAGCGGCTTTAGTTGATCAGAACAATGCAAACTCACTTTCAATACTAACAAAAACAGTGAGATCCCTGCCTTTTCAGATCAAAGAAACTAATCTTCCCACATTTCTACAGGTCGCGCGCTGCGCCAAAATGCATGTCACGCAAACCATTCTACAGCAACGAGCTCTGCATACTCGAGAAACACTTTTGTCTTGAAGTATGCCATCGACAGAAAAGCAGCGGCTGCTTCAATTCCGTGCATGAAACGGAGGGGTTTTCAAGTTTGTCAAACGGCATGCACTGCGCTTAGTATCTTTATGTGGCGAAACCGGCAGCGCTTCCGAGCACAGTGTTGTGGCGGACATGAGCACTCTACGATAACGTCTGAAAGATTATGACATGGAATGCATATTCAATGTTGACGAAAATGGTCTTTTCTATATGCTTCTACCTCGTCGGACACATCCCGCTCCTTGTGAATGCCGTAAGTCTGTTCGTGGTACAAAGGCAATGAAAGCAAAAGATTGCATACCGGCATACGTGTGTACCAATGCTGACGGTTCTGCTAAACTTCGGATGGTTGTTATTGTCACGGCCAAGAACCCAAGATGCTTTCGCCTCGGGGTCCCGTCTGTACTGTATCTACATCAGAAAAACGCATGGTCGGACACTGTTACGTTTCGCAAATGGTTTCTGGTTATATTTCTACCGTTTGTGCGAAGGTTTACATCCCGGAATTTCGTGCTTCTATTAGACAACTGCGGCTCACATGGAGCGAATATCAAGGATATTAGACATCAAGTAGTATTGCTCACATTGCCTCCCAACTGTACTTCAATGTCGGTGTTCTCGGAATGCTAGATAAGGGTGCTAGATTGCAAGTTTGTTAGGGAATCACTCAAAAAAACTACGAAAACGCTAGATTCTGCTAGTTCGCGGTGGTTGGCAAGCAAAAAAAAATATTTT
>JAHNZQ020003147.1:190492-238853 GCA_019155205.2 Gracilaria vermiculophylla
CGCGTTGGTCTTGAGAGTACTTTCGGAGGCGTACGCGAGTTGGGCGTGCATCTGGGGTGAGAGCGATTTTTAGGGGTGTGACGTTGGCTGGGGGTCCGGAAGATAGCGAGGTTCGAAAGATATCGATATGTTCATGCACTATTTGGTGCAGTGCACGTGAGGCGGCTGTCTGCATGCCGTTTTCTATCGCCATCTGCACCATCATTTCAGCTGCTGCGCGGATGTCGTCATGTTGATCCGCGTCGATAGGATCAAGAAGCGCGGGAGCAGGGAAGGGGTCTGTCTCTTGTCGCACGATGTCGTAGACTACTCGCGGGCGAGCTGGATCTGTTTTGGCAGGATTGGGTGTAGGATGGGGGTCGTTTAGCCGCGCGATCATAAGGCGACTTACATAACCACTGGTTTCTGTTGAGGTGGGGTTGCCCACTGTAGAACAGTCGGATCCATTAAGCGCAAACCTATTCTTGTCGAGAAGGGTGTGCGTGTCAACGCGGAGGTGATGTAATACTGGCCTTCCGATAAGGAGATGTTCGCATGCCAAATAGTCGTCTGCAATGAGAAAGGATATGTTCATGAGAGCCAGGGTTCCGGAGGCCAGGTGAAGAATTGTCCTCGGCACGGTCCAGGTTCGCGAGAACGTGAAACGTTCGGCATCTTGCTTTCCATCTTTCTTCAGAGCCACTTCCAGGCTGACTTTGTCGATTGCTGTAATCTTTCCCACGCCTTTGAGGGCTGCCGTCACAGCCAGCTTGGGTGAGACGAGACTGTCATCACTGTCGTCATCACATCTGCCAGAGGTGGGAATCGAGGTCATTCCATCAGAAACAGTTATAGAGCAAGCGGTAGAGTCTGCGTGAATGGCTGGCTTCAAACGACCAACATTTCCGGTGTTTTTCTGGTTTGCTCTGTACCTTTGAGAGCGCGTGTTTCGTGCCGGTCCATCTGCTGCTTTCTTTGCTGCTAGTTCTGCTCTCATCGCAGCTTTCTCATCATCGGTCGTTTGGGTGCAGTCGTCAATCCAGTGTCGCTCTTCTGTTTCTTTGCATAGTGGATGTGGACAAGGCGGAGGCGGTCGCGTCGAAGTTCTGGCTCTCCTAGGACAGGTGGATGAAAAGGCTGCTGAGGCAGGTGGATTCTTGTCTTTATGGCTGGACGAAGCATTATGTCGATACACAGCACCGTGTTTGTGTGGTTGCTGATTCCGGTGCCTGGTTGGCGGTCCGTTGTCAACGATCTGGAATGCTTCGGCGACTTCCATTGCTTGTTGCATGAAAGCCTTCACATCCTTTCTGTAGGAGTGGTATGTGAGCTCTAAGTCATGTTCTAGACGTTGTTGTAGAGCGCGCGGTTTATTTGCTGACAATAGATGTTTAACTGCAAGTTTGGGATGATCTTTCATGACCCATGTGAGGCCATTTCGACGGAGCGTGGACACATAGCATATAAAGAGATGCTTCATTCTTGAGCGAGAAGAAGTATCCGTCATTTCCATGGCAACTTTCTTCTTGATGATGGAGTCAATTGCAGCAATTGTCATCATGTCCCTTTCTTCTTCAGCCTCAGATTTTAGGTACTGTCGGAGTTTTTCATCAGTAATATCGTCGATGCTTTTAACACCGGAGATGTAGTCCAATTCGATGGTTGATAGAAGCCACTCCGGGTCGACACAGTATGGGAGGTTCACAGGTCGAACGGGTTCCGTTGTCGTGGAATCAACAACAGCAAGCTGTAGTGCTCGTGGTGTAACTTCTTTTGCATACTGATCATAGCGGCGGAGAAAAACGCGAAATGCTTTTGGAGTTGTTGTAGTGAGTCGCGGATGTGCGACAGAGAACGCTACAGAAGACTGTTCTTGAAGCATGTAGTTGGATTCGTTGTCATTGTTATCTGTGGGCGTTGGTGCGGACGCACTTGGCGTGGATGCAGACGCCATGAATTTGATCGAACGGGTGTTTTGCGCCGTTCAACTGATGTATCGGCAGTGATCACTGTGCGCTTGTCGGTTGCAAGCGCGAGGGTATATGGAGCAGTGTGCAGTTCGATGCCTTTGAGGTTTACTGGGGGGGCTGTGGGCAGTGCCTTAAGTACACTGCGGTGTTTCCATATTGGGAAACAGTCTAAAATAGTCTACATATGTCGTGTCGTGTGCCTGCTAGCCACGTAAGGTGTCTAAAGTGGGTGACTACCATCCACGACAGACTGTCACCAAAACAAAATTATTTCTTTTCTTTCCACTACGGAAAAGCCCGCTTCGAAATATTTCTAGCTCAAGGTTTCCTCCCAGACGTCTCTGTGCTTGCTTCCCCACCCGCAACGCAAACCGCTGGCTCTCAGTGTAATGAACGCCGGGAGGCTCGGAATGGCCACAACACGCGGAACGACAGAAAAAACCGCGATGAACACAAGAACTCCTCTTCGGACTCAGAATGGACTTCTCAGGATTGTAAACCCTCACAGAGTGACTCCGGCCATGACCGCCTGGAGCGAAATTTCCGTTCAAAACGGTCATTGGCCACCTATGGGGCAAATCGGTCTCGGTCAAAAGGTAGGAAACATCCCGGGCTTCAGAAGTTGAAGCCCACCAATCCTTGTACAAGGCGTTTGCTTCATACCGATATTATCGGTTAGAAGATTCATCTTCAGGCATGAAACCTGTGACACGGGTAAGGTGGAGGACTGCATCAAGCAAATGCAACTGTCCATGAGAAACCAGAACTCTACTGAAGGCGATCCAAGTATGATATTAGACTTCTTCACCCACTTTATCGCGGAAGCCGATATCCTCAATATGAGTGAGGCCCAGGTATATCTGGCATTACCGTACTTCTTACGGGGGGCTGCTGAAGATCAATTCTTCTCAGTTTAAGGTTCATCTCGAGCATCCAAGAGAGAACTGACCTGCTGGCCCGAGGCCGTGCAGTACCTCTTGCATCCTTACGCGATTCAAAACGCCATACAGTTGGCTATCCTCGCACTGAGCGATACCGGCTAGCGCGCTGGGGAGCTGGAGATCGACTACTCGGTATGCTTGAATAAGGCTTCCTACCGTTGTGGAATTGGTTACCCCGCAGAGAAACTGTGTACGATGTTTATTGATGTGTTTGATCCGGCGACTAAGAGGCTCTCTGCCCGTGACCGGAAAAGTCACCCTAGGTTGGGATACCTGGAGCTGATCCGATTCGCCCGCGCAGAGGGATACGCACTCCATGCATGAAACACCAGTTACCTGTCGAAGGGGGCCAAGGCACTGATGATCGATTCAGGTATATCCTCCCTTTTCCTGGGCGCCAGTGATACTTCCAAACCGGGTCGTGACGGCATGCACCTTCTCCAAGATGATGATTGTTCATTTTCGACATCAGAATTGCCGTGGACGACAAAAGGCTAGTACGGTACAGCTACGGGAGCTCCGCAGGGGTCACAGGCTCTCTACATGGGTAATATCCGAGCTTCAGCCGCTCGCTTGTCATACGCTAATGGAGTGACGAGGGCTTAGTGCCTTGGTTGGGTCGATTACCGGAATCCAAGTAGGTCAGTCGAAAACCGAAACGCCACTTCTCGACATTCTACGTCCGGAATTGTCTGCCACTGGTGCTACACTAAGAGATACACCTCCCCGCAGTGCATTCTTCGGTTAAAGGAGATGGCACAGGTGGTAGCCAACTACGAAGCCCTGTCCTGGGAAGAGAAGGCCGCGGTGCCGATGACGTCGTATTTCCTTACGAAAACTGATTTCCCCAACGCGCTCATTCACACCCCGCTCCCGCAGCACTAATGCCAAAGAAGACAGGATCGTTTTTCGACGGCCGTTGAAGTTTTTTTACGCCAACTGTGCACTCATTCACCCCCGACGGGATGATGCACACGTTGTGGAGGAATCAGGAATCAGCGCGAGCGCCCGAAGTGCATCCTATGCAGGAAACCCTAACTGACGGAGTTTCTCAACAAGGAGAGGCGTCTTCAGAGATGAGGCTGACGGCGCCCGAGGCCCCGCCGCCTTGTATTCTGGTGACAATCCTCTCCAGGAGAGACACCACAAACGCGGACTCTGAGCAGTTAGGTGTTCTGCGTTGACCGTGGAGACAGATGAAGCAGAAACGGTTCCCAGATCACGTCTTAGTGATGGCAAAGCGGAACTATAAGGTGTACGCTGATCCCGGACTCCACACGCAGTATATAATGCGATTTCGCACGGTCCTTGACACTGGGGCAGGGCCAAACTTCGTTTTCGAGTCTGTCCTATCTCCGCTTCTGCGTTCTCGCATTCGCACAGAAGCGGTATCCGACGTCTCAGATGCGAACAAAAATCAGTTACAAATGGTTGGGAACATTGATCTGGTTGTCCGACTGAAAAGATCGGTGGTCAAGCTTACTTTCATTGTGTGCCGTTCTCTGGGCCTGCCAGTAATCTTTGGATGCATCTCCTGCGACAGGTTTGGAAATGCTATCCTCCCTCGCCTGCAACAGGAGGACTTAGAAGATGGGTTGTCAATCCCAACGGTCGGACAACCGCTTCGGTGGTATGCGAAAAAGCAGGTGCCACAGCCTCCCGCGTTGGAATCCCCACCGGGAATCCTGGAGTCGACCAAGATCCGCGTTGCGGCATCAGTAAAGACACTTTCCACCACGCAGGCCTTTATTCAGGTCAACTACCGTGAATACGGCTTGAGGTTTGTTCAGCAGTCAACCGCGTTGTACGAGCGGAGTCGTCTGGCCGTCACAAACGGAATTGTGCACGTGGTACCGAACTTCTCAATTTTGGATGTTCATCGCAAATTTGGGCGACACACCCCAGTATCTGGCTAGAAACCAAATGTTTGGTTCCGTTACGTCACATCCGTTGGCGATGATCCCCACAAGGGTGACGGCCGCCAATGTATTTGGGCTCGTAGGGGACGAAGATAGGAAGGCGCTCGCCGCGGAGATGAACTCCGCACCCAGCAGATTCACCAGTCTACCGGAAGGTACCATGGAAGCGGGAAAATGTGCCCGCGAGGATAGTCCGGCCTTGCGGACATCAGGTCCGACAGGCTATGACCAGATTGACCCGGTGAGAGCTCTCGAAGAACTGGACTTATCCCATGTGCCCGCCTGGCATCAGGAGCGTCTCCGCGCAATGCTACGGGAATTTACCGCAATGCAGGATAGCTCGCTTGGCGAGATTAGGTGGACCGAACATCGGATAGATTTTTTACCGAACACTCGGCCAATCGTGGAACCCCCATACAGGGCACGGCCGAAGACTTTGGTAGAAGAAGAATTTCAAGTGGAGCGCATGCTTCGTGCCGGAGTCATGGAGCCAGCAGAATCCTCGTGGGAGTCCTACGTGGTCTCTGTGCTTAAAAAGGATGGGTCATGGAGGTTCTGCGTAGACTACCGCCGGCGCAGAGCACCTATTATCCGGGATATCTACCCGGTTCCTGAGATGGGCAAAGGCATAGACTTACTCAAAGATGATACCGTATTCACGGCTCTCGACGCCGATTGGAGCTCCTGTTAGATTCGTTTCAGAAATGAAGACCGTGAAAAGGCGGCGTTTGTGTGCCAAAATGGGTCCTAACACTTCAAGCGTATGCCTTGTGGTCTGACTAATGCACCAGCAACGTTTCAGAGGGCTATCGATTTCCTCATGAAACGATTTAAGTGGCGGTACTGCCTTGTGTACCTGGACGACATGATCATCCTATCCAACATATCGGACGATTATTTCTCCCATGTGCGGGACATGATGACGGTACTGCGTGACGCAGGTATCACGCTAAAGCTCAAAAAGTGTGAGCTCTTCACGGATACCGTAGATTATCTGGGTCACATCATCCGTCCCGGACGGCTTATGATCGAAAATGTTCGAGTCAAGTCCTTCACCGAGGCGCAAGAACTCTGGACGCAAACGGAAAAGACATCCTTCCTTGTATTAGTCACCGTCTATCAAATGTTTGTACCGAATGTATCGGATACCACCGCGCCGCTCAACGCGTCACTTCGGAAAGGGCAGCCGCCGAACCTCTCGCCGTGCACCACCGATCAGTCGCCTGCCTTTCAGTCCCTGATCAAAGCAGTGAAGACAGCTCCAATCCTTTCACTCTCCATATTGCGCCTCCCGTACTCCGTTGATACCGACTTCCTAGACCACCAAGTGGATTTTGCACTATTTCAGACAAACCACGAAGGGGGTTGCACACCAACCGGATATTGGTCCAGGACTCCCAACGTTCACGAAAGGAACTATTCCGTGTCGGAGAAGCAGTACATCACCCTGGTGTGAACGCTCTTCACACTCCGTCCATGTATAACTTGGGTGCACTTAACCGAATTCACGGATCATTTCAATTTGAGGTTGCTGAAGTATAATGTTGATCCATCAGGCCGGTTAATGCGGTGGAGACTCCGCCTAGCGGAGTTCACGTTTGACGTGGCTTACGAGAATGCTGTATAGAACGAGCAAGCCGATGCCTTCTAACCATTGCCCACAAAGGGAGAACCCGTCGGCGACGCCGACGAGGATGAAATTCCCTGCTTCTTTACCAAAAGAACAACCCCAGATGCTCCGTACTGTTCCCCAGATGGTGTTATTCCTGACGACATCGACGAGCTCCCCGCTCCCAACGACGTCAAACTCGCTCTGCAGGGGAACTTCACGCCGATCGGTGCGGAGAAATTGATCCGAGAGCAGTTCGGGGACCCATTCTGCGTGGATATTCGTGCCGGTCTGAGCGATGGAGAAGACCTACCTTTAACGGTGAAAGACACGGGGTACCTGGTCCGGAAAGTGGAGCGTCACCAACAAATTGTAATGCTCCACTCACTCCAGCCCATGATCCTTCAACTATCATATGATCCGACACTCAGTGAGCACCCTGGTGGGTGGAAACTTTATCTAACCCTTCGCAAGGACTTTTATTGGCCCGCGATGGCAGTGGATTGCTACGCCACTTTGCGCTTCTGCACACAGTGTGCAGAGAACCGGAACAAACTTTGAAAACATTCCAACAAGTTGAACCTCTACCTGCCAGGGCTCCTCTCGAGTTTGTCGCAATCAACATTTTCGGTCCGCTGTTGACGACAAAGAAAGAAAACACCTTTCTGCTGGTAATTACCGACGACTTTTCGAAGCTGGTTTGGACAGTCTCCCTGCGGAAGATCTCCGCTTTCGCCGTTGCACAAGCGTTTGGAACGCACTGGGTCTTCGTTTACGGACCTCCTGCCCAGGTACTATCCGAAAACGGCAGGCAATTCTTGTTGTGATTCTTTCAAGATGTTTGCAGCCTACTGGATGGGAAGAACCTCTTTACCACGACCTATCAACCGCAAACTAATGGGAAGGTTGAACGGTTCAACTAGACACTACGCGCGTCGCTGCGCCACTATGTTGCGGATCTCCCCATCTCGCGGGATCTCTTCACGGATGCCGTGACATATGCGTACAATACGCAGATACACCGAACCAGCGGCTCTACTTTAATCGAGCTGCTCTTGTCGCAGACGCACCCACCCTTGACGTTGGAACCGCATGCACAAGCAGATACTTCTACTTCAGTCGGCGAATACCGCCTGCAGTGGAAGAATGGCTTGCAAAGATCGTATCGTTCGCTCGGAAGACTATGAAGCGCGCTCAAGCCGCATATAAGCGCGTCTTCTATGACCGCCTGCGTTGTGACCCGCAAGAGCGTGTTAACCTTGAGATTTACTTGTTTTTCCACAAGGATTTCTTCAACACCGAGAACGACGACAGTCACTATAAGCTCTCGCTCGTGGTGGATAGATGCTGCAGGGTCATGTGCTCCGACCGCTACACGGTGGAAATCGCCGTTGGTGAGAAAAAGGAGTGCCAGTCTCGTGACAAGGTGGCACAAGCGCTCCTTTCCTCGCATGAGGTCTCAAAGACCGACGATGCTTCTGTTCCGAAATCTGGCCTTTCCAACACAATGGTCTCCCGACCTCTGGTGTTTTGCAACCCCACGCGGGGACTTTTGGACCTTGTGACATTTGTGGGCGTCCCAGCTCCACCGGCTCTCCAGCTCATGCTGCTCCGAGCACCTTTTCATGGCGTGTATCCACGTCTAATGGTAACGGCGCAATGACAGAGGTTCGCTCCTTCTAAGGGGGGGGAACCCGGCCGCTCATTCGCGGATAGAAGTCCCTCACCGTTGCGACGGCACGCCGATGTTGTGCCATCCTCCACTGGCAGAAACAACACCCGACACCCGGAAGAGGAAAAGTCTAGGGCCGCAACCGTGGATGGCCCCACCCATGGATCTGTGGAGTCGGATACCACACCCTCGCAGATGCACACAAATACCACGGAGCGCGATCGCGAACGAGCCCGTCTCATGCACCCGGTTCAGGCACAGCACATGGGCTCTGTCGATGACACCGTAGCACAACCCGTTCAGCAGTCGCAACCCACAACGCGGAACTCCCCGTCCGAAGGACCAGCCGAGCACAAGCCCGAAACCTCACCAAAATCCCAGGAGACTCGTCTGGAAGACCGGGAAGACAAGAAACCTGGACGAACGCTTTCTTCGGCAACCTTGCTGAGAGGTATATGGCTCCACGAGGTGAATCAGACCGCCCCAGTCATGAAACTATCACCGGACGGCCGGAAAGTGTACATCTGAGAGTACGACCCTGACCGAGTTGTTGGACACGATGTGGACCCACAGGGAAGCGTCCTGTACCGAGTCCGGTGGTACGAATTTGACCCGAATGGTAATACGCTAGAGCCCATCGAGCATCTACCCCTCTTGGTGGTTCTACAGTATCACCGCAAGGCGGGAATTCCTCTCTCGAAGACAATGGATCAGCCCTCGGTGGGATAAGAAACCCCAAGAACGGAAGAAGTTCCACCTGGCCATGAAGCGTGGACCTTGACAGTCGAACATGACCTCACCCCCCCACCTCTTTTCTCGCCCCTTTAACAACCATGGTTTTTTTACCCTGCTCGCATACTTCGTCGCGCAATGCGGGTCACCATGAGCACGGTTTTTTCATTGATGATGGCACATTTACAGACATGTGCTGGTGACCATCGCTTGATGCGCGCTTGTGCAAAAGCAAAGAACAAGTGCAAGCAAAGAAGGCCGCAAGGCTTTTTACAAGCAGGTGCAAGTCGCAAGCATTTTCAATGGTATCCTATCCGAGAAAGTCTTCGAGACGATGAGCGGTTATCCCTGCCTCTCTGGAGACCAGATACTCCCACCAAGGCGGATTGAAAGGACCTCCCGCATCGCAGCGACATCCCCCAAAATCTGTCAAGGGCGCAGCCCAACCTCTCGAAGGAACTGTGCCATGACATCGCTTCGAGAAACCGAGCGTGCAGGATACATGGGGGAACCAGGACCTGCCGCGGTAGAGGGCGGCGTCGCCAGGGTCATTGCACGCGAGAAAGAAACCGGAATAATGTCCTCAGGATTATCCATCAGGGCTGCAGCGCTCTCATTACGCAGGGCGTCTTCCTATATCGGGGAGTACTGGCACCAGCCCGCGGAACACTGCATCAACTGGCCGGTGCGGCATGACCGGGTTTCCCATCTCAGACAAGTCCGAAGTCAGAGGGTACTCTTAAGCGGTAGTCGCATCTTCGCGTTCCATGTTGAGGGCTTCCTCTTCCGGCAAAGTCTAGCTATAACGCACAATCGGCACCGAGCAGAAGCCGGTGAAACCCCTTGCGGGGTCGTTTGGAGTGCGTTCGGACATGTTGCGTTCGTTGATAACTATGGTACCGTCAGTTCTTCTTTTGAGGTGGTAGTGCACAACGTCCATTAGGAGTGTTCAGTGACTCCAAATGCGCGAGTTCCTAAAGGTGGTCTCCGGAAATCGCTGTCACGTGCCAGGGGAATCCTAAAAGCGGATCTGCAAACACCATGCGGAGTAGGAGTTTTCTGGGCGGACACTGTTCTTACGGGCGCTGCTACGAGTGGACCTGGGCATCGGCGGCTTATATACCTAAGGATGTTCGACGAGAGTCTCCAACCTGAAAAAAAGATGAAGACTCAAGGGTGCTTGATTTACTTCTCCCTGAGGTGAAGCTCGGCCGGCAGATTAAGTACCGTGCAGGGAGCCGGCCTCGACAGGTCTCACTAATGTAGTGATTACCTGCACCAATTATATCTAATATATCTAAATTCTACAATGCCTCAGGAGACTGTCCTCAGTTAATAAAATACAATAAAATACAAACACCGCTGGGAAATACCTCGTTATAAAACCACAATACAATATCACCTTCGGATCCACTCTACTACATATCCTCTTTCCTGAATGGCACCAGGTCCTCGAGATGCATCTTTCCATGAATCCATCCTTGAATGACTCCTAACGGAGGCAGCGGCAAAAAGATCTCCAACAATGCAAGAGGTCCCGTCCTCCGGGGATTCCATTGAACTTTTAAGGTGGCTCGCTGCGGACCGTCCGCGGGTTCACATATCTCCTTAGAGGCGATTTTGGGTCCCTTGTTTGATCTTGGCCCGACCTCTTCTGCTCCTTCTTGGTGTATCCCGCCGCTGCTATAGCGCCCTGCATTCTGGTTTCCTTGAGGATCCCTCTCGCGAAATGCCCGCGTGGTCACGTCCGCTCATTCATCCTCATCGAAGACGTCTAAGCTCATATTCTTTCCTCCTGCCCTGCCGTCGTTCTCTGTTTGGTAGGAAATCACTTTCACCCATGGTGCGTATTCCATACCTTACGTCTCGATGTCCGTCCTCGCCCCGTATTCCTTGACGGCGTCGTGAAACGGCTCTTACCTCCGGTGGGTGTATAACGGCGGGTCTCTCCCATGGTGGTGGTTCTCCCTATCTCTTTAATGGTACCCCGAGATCGGTCTTCGCTCTTCCGACTACGTACCCCTTCGAGATGCCTTCTCCGGCCGAACAGCTTACGTCCCCGTCCGATCCTGGGGTGTGTCACACTTGCACCGGTACGCCGCTGCGCCCTTGTCCTTGCCATTCTCTGCGAACAAGCCGGCAGCATCCGCTCGGGAGCCTACGGTTCCGACTGGTCCACGGTCTGCCTCTCCTTCTGTGGCGGCTGTTATGCCTTGGACAGGGATTGTCGCTTCCGGCGGATCTCCGGGCGGGTCTTCCTCCAGGACTCTTGGTACCGCCTTTCAGGATTTGGTGTAGGCCTGTCTGGTGACGGGTCGCCCTGCGCTTGTATCCCCTATGGAGGCCCTGAACGGGGCTCGTGACTGGGTTCTCCAGCTGCACATGGCACGGTCGTACCGAGCCTCGATGGCATCCATCAAGAAGATCCTGAAGGAGTACATTAAGAGCTGAGCTCTGGCAGAGAAAGCTCGACTGGATGCGGAGTACTCTAGGCGGTTTGGCAACTTGTAGGCGGAAATGCCCCGGGGATTGGAGTAAGGCCAAGTAGCGACAGAGTAAAACACCCTTGAGGAGAAGCAGAGGCTCCCTGACCGGTGATTGTAACACAAATTGGCCGTGCTCGAGCGCCTAGCGAAAAGAGAGGCCGCTGCGGAAGCCCACGACAAGCGAGAAATGGCGTCGTGGAGGCGAAAAAGGGAGCTCCAGGTGGCGGAGAGATACATGCCGCACCCTCGCAGATGCACATTAACACCCCAGAGCCGGATCGCGAACGAGCCCGTCTCATGGAACCTGTTCAGGCACAGCTAATTGGCACTCTCGACGACGCCGTGGCCCCACCCGCTCAGCAGTCGCAAACCGCAACGCTGAACTCTCCGTCCGGAGGGCCAGCCGAGCGGGAGCCCGGAACCTCACCAGAAACCCCAAAGACTCGTCCGGAAAACCGAGAAGACAAGGAAACGGAACAAACTCTTTCTCCGGAAACCCTGCTGAGGGATATATATTCCCACGAAGGGAAGCAGAACGCCCCAGGCGTGATACTAACGCCGGAGGGCCTGGAAGTGTACATCCAAGAGTACGACCTTGACCGAGTTGTTGGACACGAAGTTGACCCACAGGGAGGGTCCCGTACCCAATTCGCTGGTACGGATATGACCCGAATAGGGATACGCTAGAGCCGATCGAGCATGTACCCCGCTCGGTTGACTTACAGTATCACTGCAAGGCGGGATGCTGTCTGCCAGAGACACTGGATTAGCCCCAGGTGGGATAAGAAACCGCGTGAACGGAAGGAGCTCCACCCGACTGTGAAGTGCGAACGTTGACAATAAAACATGACCTCAAACCTACATCTCTTTTTCGCCGCCTTTAAACTGGGTTTGTCACCCAACTTGCTGGCTTCATCGCGCGATGCAAGCCGTTGTGAGCGTCCGCATCTGCCACCCTCTCAACGGGGCGTGCTAGATACCCGTGTGGCCCAAAAAGTTACCCGGCGGCGCCGAGATAGCCCGGAATATTACGGGAAAATCATCGTACTTACGAAAACTGCCTCAAGCACAGCATATGCCGGATCCCCAGTGTCTGCACTTGTCTTCATCTTGCACCTGTTGCGACGGCTTGGCCCCGGAGTTAAGCCCAGCTCGTGTGCCTTGCCTGAGGAACGCTTTGCCCTTGAATTATCTTGCGAGAGATAGGTTCGAGTATCCTCCGCGGTATTTTCCCCTTTGAGATATTGCACTTCACACTACACCGGAATCTGGTGAATCGGCAATGTGCCAAGAAAAACCTTCCTGGTGGACGTTAAACTTTACGGAAGTCGGTATTCCTGAGTACGGCAGTATCTGCTGCGGTCCGCGCTCTTCTTTTGACTTGCGGGACCGTTGCATCACTAGTATAGTCATACCTTCGATAGAAACATCGCTCTTCACGCTTTGTAGCTTCTCAGAATCTGTTTTGCATCTGTACTGCGGTGCTCGTTGCAGTTCGTTCAGAGAGAGAATTAAAAGACGCTTTTTTTGCTCTTCTCCCTCCGCGGAAATTGCACGACACAGCTAGATATTCATTTTTTATCCAGTGTACATGTTGCTCTTTGCTGCAAAACTAAAACTGACGAACTGGTTTACTCTCGTTTCGCGCTGTGCTGTAAAAACTTTGCATAAATGATTTTAAAAACCGTTTTCTATGCACAAAAATTGCAAAGATATGACCATATCTCGTCTAGAAAAAACTGGTGTAGCGTTCAAGCACACAAAAACACGAGAATGAGTTATTTAACAATAAAAATACCTGGAATTGAAAATACCGGAAAGAGAATCTAGAGTAACATGGTGCGCTCTAAAACGATTATAAGAAGAGAAATACAAAGATGATACATTGTCAGCAAAGAAATTATTGAATTTTAATGACACCTTCTTTATTAATATAAGCACAAATGGCATGGATGCAGAAAAGAAACGAAAAACTACACGCTTAATGATATTTGTGCTGCACCTGTCATGGTGATAGCTGAAGTAGTTTAAAAAAGTATAATTAGTATAAGGTTTATTTTGAAAACTGTGAAATGTAAAAATTATTAAAACGTTGTACAGGACTGTTTTGCAAGTTTGGCATTTGATATGCACGGAAGTACTTCAATAACGGTTTTCAAAAAGAAGCAATGCAGAGCTCAATGCGTATTCGATGATGATAAACTGATTGTGTTATTTAGAACTGAATGGTACGTTATGAAGCGGACTGTGTGATTGACAAACTTGAATGCTCAAGACCCACAAACCGAGAAGCTTTGGATGTAGTAAAGTACGATTGAAAGCATGTGGCAAAACATAAATATTTCAATGATGGCATACTGTACAGACTTGATGCTGAAGCGTCGCACCAGAGCATCTCCACTGGGGAGGCCGGAGGACGGGCAAACAACCAAAACGTTTCAGACGTGGGACGCCATGCGTGGCATTGTCTGAATTTATGTTTTGATCGGAAGCTCGGCCGGCGACGATCTCCAGCGGCATGGCATGTTCCGTGCTTGTTCGCCATGACCACTCTCGTTCTCTAAGACGAGATAGAAGACGCTATTGACAAGCTTCTGGGCGACTTGCTGACATTCTCAGACAGCGAAATTGGGAAATGACATCATGCAGGTTCTCAGCGCGGTAAAACTACGAACATTGAAGGCCAAAGACATGAGGGCTTCCACAGGTTGTAAAACGATTACCTCGCACCCTACTCAGTCTACTGCAGTCTGCATTTTTGTCCTCGTCCCCGCATTTCTAGAGTAATATTTCACAAGATATGCCAGATGCTGCAGGGGCACTGTACTTCCTTTCAACACCACACAGACTGTACAGGAGTTTTCGGTTTTCGTGTTAAGCAGTAGCAAAAGCAACTGCTGCCTTGCGATTTCTTGGGTACGGCGGAGCGGTGAAAAATTTTGATGAGTGTATTGGAATGAGTGAGGCAACCGCATCTCAATGCTTGAAGACATTTTGTAAAAGTGTAGTAGCGGTGTTTGGGGATACGTACCTATGGTGCTGAACAGAAGAAGGTTAACAAAAGATTCTACAGCGAGCCATAGATCTGGGCTTTCCAGGGATGATTGGTAGCATTGCCTGCTGCAAATGGCTGTGGAAAAATAGCCCTGTGGTGTGGCATGCACAGTATTGGGGCAGGAAAAGAAAGACTGCTGTGACCTTGGAGGCTATTGCTGACGACAAACTCTACATCTGGCATGCCTTTTTTGGTACCCCAGAAAGTGCAAACGATATAAATGTATTGGAAACATCACCATCGATTAAAAAAACCTGTGACGGTAGCTTTCCTCCAAAGGATTTCTATACAGTTAAAAAAAGACAACACCATGTTCTGTACTTTTTATACAACGGTGTTTATCCGGAGTATCTGTTAATCGTACACACCGTGCTGAAACCTGTAACAAAGAAAGTTAAAACCTTTCACGGTGGCAGAAAGGACGTCGAAAAGATGTTGAAAGAGCCTCTGGTGTTCTGCAAAGCAGATGGAATATTATGAAACGCCCATCGCGTTTCTGAGGAGTGCGTATAATGCACGACGTCATGTATTGCTGCATAAGTCTTCATAATATGATAGTCACTGAAAGACTTACTGAAGAAGAAACGATGTGGGCAGACGCACAAACTGAAGACCCAAACGAAGTTGTGCATTTTGGACAACCAGTTTGTAGTGCAATGCCCCAAAAGGGAAAAGACCACGAAGGCGTTCGGAACCTCCCTCTCTATGAGGCGGCGCAGCGAACAGAGCACCCTCAAGTGAGGCACAACTAGCCGGGTGTCAACCGGGGCGTCACCTTTGCGATTAGCGCAGAGGGCGTAAAGCGAAGAACAGGTGAACCGGGTGCAATCCTCTAGCGAGGTACGAGCCCAGAAAATGGGGAGCGCGTGCCTGCTGTGGTAGCGGGTCGCGTGAGCGTAGCAGTGCCACGGGGCGAAAGAGGAAAAGGAAAGGGGCGTAGATTTATCCAGAGATCCGGTGAAATGTACCTCGTACGAGGACGAACGCGACAACGATAGAAACACTCCAAAAGTTGAGTTCTATAACGCGCAAGGCGGCTAAGCTACCGTGTGCAACGGGCAATCCCTCCGATGAGGAGTAGAGAGCGTCCGAAGGCGTAGAAGCTTAGGACCAAGACCCTTGGTGGGGAACTTTACTGTGCGCGCCGGCCGTGGGGCCGGTGCGCTTAGTACGGCCACACTGTGCAGTGCACAGTGTCATGCATCCCAAAATTGGGTTCTAAAGATATGTAAAATTCCCACAATTCGTGGCACACCTCTAGCAACCATCCTGTGGTCCACGTGTACCATTCGCACCATGCGGCGCCAATACTATCATAAAATACTGTACCAGTCCCCAATGGGGTTATGAACCAAAGCCATGAAGTTCCCTGATACCGGGCGTTGCTCTACACAGTTTGAGCGGAACATGAAATTATTTACGCATTGAAGGGGTCCATATATATCCTATCTCAGGGAGAGCAGTTTCTCCAGGATCCATTGAAGCAGCAAGAACTGCAACACGATGTAAAAGAGCATTTGCGGACCCCTCATGGAGACTCATGAAAGGAAGGAGATGTTCGGGAATGCAATCAAATAGCTCAGCTTTTCGAACAGGAGGAAGAGTTTTCCGGAACAATTTTAGGAGCAATTGGTAAAAGATTTGCGTCAAAGACTTCTGTTCGTTGACTCATTGACTTTTTTTTTCAGCTTCTTTTTCTCAAGTTTTTCGGAAACCATCTTGCGGTAGATAAAGAAATATTCTTGCGCCTCCAGACTAACATCTCCTGACCATGTGACCAGAGCTATATTGTTGTGACGCTGGATCACATCCGTCCGTTTCTTCTGCAGCATTAAAGCTTCCTTGCCTATCTTAAGGCTGAACTAATAATGTTTTTGTTTAACGTACTGTGCCTTGGCCACCTTCCTACCCACTGAAAGTTCAGCTTTTACATCACTACCGGAAATATTCTCGGTATTGCCTTTGTTCGACTTGCTCTGATGCTCAACACACTCCGTACCAGATATGACTAACGTATTGTCAGTAGAATGCGACAAATCTTCCAGCTGTGCCGCACACGTTGCATGATTCTGGAGCATATCCCATGCAGCTAGAAAGCGAAATGATTCTCCCACATCATCCTTGATAGAGCTCAATTTTACGTCATTGTAGAGTCCTGTAGCCATTTAAGGTTTTTCTTCATCTTATACCCAAATGGATTGATGCGCAACACGCAAATGCAGCAAGACGAAAAATTGTGCACTTTGCTTTGATGAGTTTTTACTCGATGAGGAATAGATTTGTACGGCCTGGGTGGACTGTTTGCGGGTTTTTGCGCTTTGTTGTATCCTTCGGCAATGTTTTCAAAAAAGACTTTCTGTTCCCAATCAGTTCTAAGGTTTGGGTCATTGTTTGTTTTGATGTACGCTTTGAAAACTGCTGTTTCTTCTTCAGAGGTAAAGCTCGGACCTCATGTACTCTGCTTCTTTCCCTCCATCGCGAAAAGGGCTGTGAGCGTATTTTGTCAGTGGACGAGGTCGTCTGGTTGGCAGGGGAGCACAATGCGGGTGTCGTATCTGGTGCGGGTTGCGCGAGGTTTCGAAGTTTTGGCGCAAAAGCTATAAAGCTTCTCTGTCAAATTCCGAGGAATTGCTTCGCAAATTGGAATCTTTTCATCGATTAGCTATTCGTTTCACCGTGGTGAAGATGGCCAGTGAGCCCAAAAAACAAATTTTATGTTTTGCGGCTGTTGGTGAGATGCTCTTAGCGCAATGTAGCAAAAAAACAGCTAGAAGCATTTGTGTTCAATGAGCTTTTGATTTCGAAATGGGCGGCTAACTGTTATAGTTGTTGAAAAAGAGTTTAGCAGTGAAGGTACGATAATGTAGTTTTTGCTGGTTATTGGTCAAGGTGGACGACGACGTGCATGAAGCATCGGGGTGGGCAGCGGATTTTGTTTGTGAGTGAGCGTTTGGTTTTCACACGGCTCCACAAGCATGAATGATGGATTGTGCTTGTGCGCGCTCTTCACATGGCTACAAATACTTTTTGCATCAACCGGTACACTTGCCAGCAATGCTCGGCCAAACCTTTCAGACAAGGGTTGAATGATGTGGCCACTTGAAATCAAAACGGCAAACACACTTGACATATGCAAGAAGCACACAAGACGAGCAATCGGCTTCAAGTGAGTTTAAGTCAGTTTAAACAAGTGTGATTAGATGAGGACGCGCTGTGGTGCGTGCAGCGCGTCCTTATCTAAGGTTTGGATGCCGTGTTGTACGGCGCTAACCAAGTGGCGCATGGTGGGGCGTCAATGTGCAAGCGGCCGTTCTCCGAAGCACAGCACCAAGTGTGTTTGAGTGCAAAGTGTTCGGCCGGCCACGGTGGCAAACATAGTGCGGGCGTGCAGTGGGTACAAAATGTTCAGCAAAGTGCTAGTACAAGGCGAGTCGTGCACTGAGGCAGACGCCGGCAAGGAGAAAGCTGCACACGGTGGCGACAGCCGTTTCGGCACAGACGGGCGCGCGGGGAGAAGGCGGCCGCAGATCACGGGTGCTGCGGCCGTGCGCGTTCGGGGAGAGGCGCGCAGACGGGCCACAATGAAGGTACGCTTGCGCGTCCAATTTTCACAGGCGCGACGGTGGTGGCGGCCGCGCTCGCCGCGCTGCGCCGCGCGCCGCGCCGCGCCCACGCGCCCCCGCGCGCGCGTGCGCCCAACACGCAGCCGTCGTGTCTGCTGCGCCGTTTTTGGCGCCAGCGCACGCGCTCATTTCCACTGACGCGTACACGCGGCGCGCCCGCTCTGCCACAGCCCGCCGCCGCCTGCCGCCGCCAGCCGCCGCTGCCCCCGCCGCCGCCGCCACCTCCGCCGCCGCCGCCGTCGTCACCGCTCACTCTGCCGCCTCCGCCGCCTCCGCCGCTGCCCACTCTACCGCCTCCGTTGCCTCCGCCGCCACTGCTGCCACCATCGCAGCTGCCGACTGTGCCCACGCGCCCCGTCGCCGCTCCCGCTCCTCTCGTCGCCGCCGCCGCCGCCGACGCCGCCGCCGCCGCCGCCGAATAGCCCCGGCGCAGCGCCCATGGGCGGCACGGCTGAGTCGCCCTCCACCGCTGCAGCGCGCGCCCCGTCGCCCTCCAGCTGCATCAGGCTGTCGCGCCCCGCGCCGCCGCCACCGTCGCTGCCCGCCGCGCGCCACGCGCCGTCGCCGCCGCCGCTGCAGCTGCCGGCACCGCCGCGCGCCGCCGCCTCCTCCGCCCCGCTGCTCACGTCTACGTTTGTGTCGCCGCGCCCCGCGCTCACCTTTGGCCGCACGTTGCTGCCGCGCGCGTCGCGCTCGCCGTCGCAGCCGCTGCGCACCTTGTCGGCGCGCCTGGCCCAAAAGTCGCACGACGCGCCGCAGCCGCAGCCGCAGCCGCCGCCGCCGCCGCGATCGCCCGACTCGCCGGACCAAGCCGACTCCGTCGAGATGCGCTTCTACCCGTTTCCGCCGCCGCGCCACCCGCTCACCTACCCGCTGCCCGCGTCGGCCAGCACGCTGCTCGCGCCGCCGCCGCCGCCGCCGCCGCCGCCGCCGCCGCCGCAGCCGCTGCCACCTATGTCGCCGCCGTCGCCGTCGCCGCCGCTGCCGCCGCCGGCGCCGCCGCCGGCGCCGCCGCTGGCGCTGGCGCTGGTGACGCCGCGATCGGCGCCTCGCCAACCGACCGCCGTGCGCAAGCGGCTGCTGGCGCGCTGGCGCCAGCAGAACGCGGCGCAAACGGCACCGCGCGCCGGCGCCGCGGCCGCGGGCGACGCGGAGTCGCGCAAGCGCGCGCGCGCAGGCCTCCGCCACGCGCCCGACGGCTGGACGCCGGCGGCGCCGCGCTCGCCGCCGTGCGCGCCCGACGAGTCGTCGGCCAAGCGGCCGCGCAGCGGCGGCGGTAACGGCGGCGGCGGCAGCGCGCACCCGCGCGTGGCGCCCGTGTGCTGCGCGTGCGCGGGGTGCGCGCACGGCGGCGCCGAGTGCCGCGCGTCCAAGAACAACTCGCCGCGCAACGTGCAGTCGCGGCAATCGATGCTGGCCGAGTCCGGGGCGGCGGCGGCGGCGGCGGCGGCGGCGGCGGCGGCGCAGGCGGTGCGCGCCAAGCGCGACGGCGGGGCGGCGGGCGACGTGGAGCGGCTGCAGTGGCAGATTGAGGCGCTGAAGCGGCGGCGGAAGAGCCTGGAGGAGCGGCAGTTGCTGGAGATTGAGCGCGCGGCGTGCGACATGGGCGGGCGGGCGGCGGGGGCGGAGCAGCGGCGGCAGCTCAAGGCGGACGTGGGGCGGCTGTCGGCGCACGCGGTGCGCGACGTGCTGCTGCTGCTGTCGCGGCGATGCGGCAGCTTCGACGTGGGCGAGCACGAGCAGGTGGTGGTGCAGATCGACCTGTTGCCGGCGCAGGTGGTGCGCGAATTGCAGCTGATCGTGCGGCAGGACCAGGGGCTGGTGCAGTTCGGGGCGCAGGCGGAGCTGCGCAAGGTGCGCGGCGCGCTCGCCGAGTTGGTGGAGCGCTACTCGCGCGTGGCGGGTGGGCGGCGCGGCGCGGCGCGGCGCGGCGCTGCGCGGCGCGGCGAGCCGAGCCGAGCCGAGCCGAGCCGAGCCGAGCCGAGCTGAACTGGGCTGAGCGACTGCGACACGCAGCAACTGGGGTGGGGCTCGGCGGGATGGGCGGCAGCTAGGCACGTTTTACGTAAACAAAAAGAAGGGAGCGTTGAGCAGAAGCACAGGGGCGTTTGGCAGCGCAGCACGAGCAAAAGCGCACAAGACGAGGTGGGGGGGGGGCGGTCAGGAGAGGGGCTTTTCGCAGCGCAGCACGAGGAAGAAGCGGTGGATGGAGACGTGGACGCGGTGAAAGCCGGCGGCGCGGGCGAGGAAAACGAGCTCCTGGCGCGTGAAGAAGCGGTAGGTGGAGCGCGACTCCAGGGAGACTTGGGCGGCGGAGAGCTGGGGCAGCAGGGCGGGCGGGGGCGACGCGTCGGGGCGCGGGTCGGGGCGGCTGGCAAAGGTGGTGGCGAAGAGCTTGCCGCCGGGCTTGAGGACGCGCAGCAGCTCGCGCAGGCCGTCCTGCAGGCGCGGCCAGCAGTGCAGCGCGGCGCCGCAGTGCACGGTGCAGAAGGCGGCGGTGCGGAAGGGCAGGGCGGTGACGTCGGCGCGCACGAGGTCGAAGTGGGCGGGCGGGCGCGCGGCGGCGCGGCGCGCGGCGGCCTCGGTGAGCATGGCGCGCGACAGGTCGGCGGCCACGACGCGCTTGTAGGCGGCGGCGGCGGCCAGGCGGCGCGCCATGAGCGCCGTGCCGCACGACATGTCCAGGATGCAGTCGCCGCGCGGCGCGAAGCGCAGCAGCAGCTGCAGCTCGGCGTCGGCGCCCGGGAAGCCCATGCGCGCGAACGACGCGCGCCACCCGCGCTCGTACGCGAACGAGACGGGGCGCAGCGCGAAGATGCTCTGGCGCGGCGGCGCGCTCAGCTCGCGCAGCGCGCGCAGCGCGCGCAGCGCGCGCGCCGGCGCCATCGCCGCCGCCGCCGCCGCCGCCGCCGCCGCCGGCGCCGACACCGTCAAGTCCACGAACGCCGCCGTGCGCGGGAAGGCGTTGGCGCACGTCGCGCACTCGCGCGGCAGCGACGCCACGCGCCCGCGCGCCGCCGCCGGCAGCGCCGACGTGCAGCGCGGGCAGCGGAAGATGGCCGCGCACTCCGCCTCCGCCTCCGCCTCCGCCTCCGCCTCCGCCTCCGCCTCCGCTGTCGCGCACGCGCGCGCGAGCGTGGCGCGCCGCTTCGATGGCGGCGGCGCGCGCGCGTCGGCGCTGCACCGCAACGGCGCTGCACGCCAACGGCGCGCCGGCGCCAGCGGCGCCGCACGCCCACGGCGCGCCGGCGCCAGCGGCGCCAGCGGCGCCAGCGGCGCCAGCGGCGCCAGGAAGGCAGTGGCGGCGGCGGCGGCGCTAGTCATTGCGGCGGGGCTGGTCATTGCGGCGGGGCTGGTCATTGCGGCGGGGCTGGTCATTGCGGCGGCGGCGGCGGCGGCGGCGGCGCTGCGTGCGGTGAGGAGCGCAGCACAAGTTCCTTGCGTTCCGCCTGCCGCGGATGCGACGTACATACTTTACATACACCCTTCAGCTCATGGCGCCCCGTCTGAGCCGCTCGTGCCCACGCGCGCACATGCTGCCACGCTGCCACACGGCCACGCATCCACGCATCCACGCGGCCACGCATCCACGCATCCACGCGGCCACGCAGCCACGCCGCCACGCGCCGCAGCTCGCGTGCAAGTGCAGCGTGCGCGCGAGCGCACTGCAGATCACGCGCGAGGTGGTGGCTGGGATCGCACCGACGCGCGCGCCACCCGTAGCTCCCCCCCCCCCCCCCCCCCCCCCCCCCCCCCCCCCCCCCCCCCCCCCCCCCCCCCCCCCCCCCCCCCCCCCCCGCCCCCCCCCCCCCCCCCCCCCCCCCCACTTGCGCCGCTCTCGCTCGTGTCCGCAGCGCCGTCTCCGTCCACCGCCCGCCCGCACGCCCACCCCGCCATGGCCTTCGTCGCGTCCTTCTCCGCGCCGCTGTCGCGCCCCTTGTCCGCGCGGCGCGCGCTGCTGTCGCGCCGCCCCGCGCGCGCGCGCGCCGCGCGCGCCCCCGCGCGCATGGGGCTGGGCGAGGACGGCCTCAAGGAGGACCTCGCCTTCGCGCAGAACTGCATCGACGACGGCTGCTCCGTCGACGCCGTGCAGGACGTTCTCACCCGCCTGGAGCGCCGCCGCGCCGTCCTGGCGCTCGAGGTGTCGCAGATCGAGGACATCATGGCCGTGCTGGCCAAGGAGAACCTCGGCGGCGACCGCAACCTCATCGCCGAGGCCATGGCCGCCGCCGTCAGCATCTTCTCCAAGGCCGACGACGACTACCCGGCCGTGGGCCAGACCACCAACCCGTGGACCCTGGACCCGCTCAAGAAGCAGCCCAAGCTGTAGCCGCACCGCACCGTAATAGCTGTTTATCATACACCCCTCCAACCCTCTCTCTTCCTCTCTCTCTCTCTCCCTCTCTCTCTCTCTCCCTCTCTCTCTCTCTTTATATCTCCATCTCGTAAAAGCTGCGTGCCGCCGTTGCTCAGTCGCTGTCGTGCCCCGCGTCGCCCGCGTCGCCCGCGCCGCGCCGCGCGCCCCGACTGTGCCGTGCCCTCACAACCTCCGTCGCCACCCTCATCGTCTCCTCGAAGCTCACGTCCACAAAGGCGCCCCAGTGCGCGTGCGAGTACCAGTCCTTGGCACGGAACGCCGCGCTGTCCAGCCCGTGCAGAATGCGCGCAATCTGCCGCGCGCATCGCGCCGCCGCGCCGCCGCACCGCTCCTCGTCCATCACCGCCGCCGCCGCGCGCCGCACCTGCCGCACCCTCTCCGCGCTGGCCGCCGCCACCAGCGCCTCGCCGCCGTCCGCGCCGTCCGCCACGTCCGCGCCGTCCGCGCCGTCATCGCGCTCAAAGTATGCCCCCATCGCCGCGTGCAGAAACTCGCTCTGCTCCGCGTCCGACAGCAGCTCGTCCGCCCGCGAAAACGTGCGCCCCACCGCCTCCGCCTTGCGCACGCGGCTGCGCCCCATGCGCTTAAACTGCTCGTGCAGCCGCTGCGCCCACTCGTCCAGCTGCCGCGTCAGCGTGCGCAGCTCGTCGCCGCCGCACTCCGCCTGCAGCGCGCGTTCGCACAGCTCAAACGCGATGAGCCGCGATTGCTGCAGCCGCCTCAGCGACGCCAGCACCTGCTCCTGCTGCAGCCCGGCTGCCCCCACGTCCACGCAGTACTGCCCGTTGCTCTGCCGCCCGTGCTTCACGATGGCGGCCACCACCATGCGGTCGGCCGCCCTCACTTTGCTCGCGTCCGTCACCAGCCTTTCGGCCGCCTGTGAGTAGAAGCGCACGCGCAGCTGCGTGTTGGTCGCGCGCAACAGCCCGAATCCGGGCACCTCGCGCTCCAGCAGCGCGCAGATCGTCTCGCCCGTCTCGAACCTCATGTCCAGCTGCCGGTTCATGTCGAACTCTGTGATGCGCAAAATGCAGCGCGCGCCGTCTCGTTGCGCCGCGCGCTGCTGCTGCTGCTGCTGCTGCTGCTGCCGCTGCTGTTGCTGCTGTTGCTCGACGTGGGGCGGCTGTTCGTCCGAGAGGGCGCCGGCGTGCGCGGGGGCATGCTCGCGCAGAAACGCGCGCGTGTGCTCCGAGATGGGCTTCCACTCAAACTTGCTGCGCAGCAACGTGCTGAGAAAGCGCCGGATCTGGCTCTTGTCGATGGCGTCCAGGTGGCTGCGCGACAGCGTTCGGCACACGTCAAAGTCGCTGAACAGCACGGTGCAGAACGCCGGTTCGCCGCCGCGGCCGGCGCGGCCCACCTCCTGCGCGTACGCCTCCAGCGACGCGGGCAGGTCGTAGTGGATGACGCCGCGCACGTTGGAAAAGTTGAGCCCCATGCCGAAGGCGACGGTGGCGACGAGGATGGCGATGGAGCCCTTCTCGAACTGCGCCTGCACCTTGTCTCGCAGCTGCGGCGGCATGCCGGCGTGGTACATTTGCACGCTGCCGCGCAGCGACAGCGCGGACGAGCACAGGTAGTTCTTCACCGCCTCGCAGTCCTTTTGCTTGGCGACGTACACGATGAGGCTGCCGCCGGCGTGCGCGTGGCGCTGCGCGCTGCCGCTGGCGCGCGCGCGCCGCGTGACGTTGAGGTTGGAGCCCCACGCGATGCTGAGATCGTCATGCGCGGGGGCGGGGGCGGCGCGGCGGCGCCTCTTCGGCGGTGGCGGCGGCTCGGCGCACGCGGCGGGGGCGGCGGGGGCGTCGGCGGCGTCGGCGGCGGCATGGCGCAGCACGGCGGCGAACGGGGGCATGGCGAGGCGGCGCACGAGCTCACGCGCCTTGGCGTCGCCGCCGGCGCGCACGCGCGACACGCTGAGCGCGACGTTGGTGCGCGGCGCGGCGGCGCTGAGCACGTCGCGGCGCGCGTCCATGCGCAGCGCGGCGCACACCTCGCGCAGCGTGGGGCGCGTGGCCGTGGCGGTGAGCGCCAGCAGCGGCGGCGGCGGGGCGCCGAACAGCGGGGCGCAGCGCGGGGCGCCGAACAGCGCGCGCGGCAGGCGCAGGTACGCGGCGCGGAACTGGTGCCCCCACTGCGCGATGCAGTGCGCCTCGTCCACGACGAGCAGCGACACCAGCGGGGCGGCGCCGCCGCGCAGCAGGCGCTCAAAGCGCGGCGAGAAGAGGCGCTCGGGCGACACAAACAGCAGCTTGAGCTGGCGCGCGCACAGGCGGCGCTCCGCGTCGAGGCGCGCGGCGCGCGACTGGCCGCTGCGCAGGCACGCGGCCGGCAGGCTGGGCGGCAGCGCGCGCAGCTGGTCGTGCATGAGCGACTGCAGCGGGGTGACGACGACGACGGTGCCCGGGCGCACGGCGGCGAACATGAGATAGATGGCGCTCTTGCCTGCGGCGGTGGGCAGCAGCGCCAGCGTGCTGCGCGCGCGCAGCAGGCGGCGCAGGCACGGCTGCTGCACGGGGCGGAACGAGCGGTGGTGCAGCACGCGGCGCAGCACGGCGCAAAACGCGTCGTCGTCGGCGTCGGCCTGCAGCGACGCGATGGCGGGCGCGGCGGGCGCGGCGGGCGAGTGGGCGGCAGCGGGCGCGTGGTCGTGGTCGTTGTCGTTGTCGTTGTCGGTGTCGGTGTCGCTGCACGACGCGGCGGTGTCGTCGGCCCAGCGGAAAAAGTGGCACTGAGAGGGCGACTTGCGCGGGCACTTGAAGAAGGGGCGCCCGCGGTTGGCGCCCGCCTTGCGGCACACCAGCAGCTGCGCCGGCTCGGCGTGCACTGCGCACAGCGGCGGGGCGACGTGGTGCGGCAGCGGCGGCGGCTCCGGGGCGGCGTCGGCGGGGCAGCGGTTGTAGAAGGTGGCAGCGGAGACGGCGCGGTCAAAGTGGTGGGCGGCGGCGGTCGGGGGGCGGCGGCGGCGCAGGAGGGCGGAGCGGTCGGCGGCGGGCGCAAAGTGGCGGCGGCGACGGAAGCCCGGCATGGCGTCCTTGGGGCGGGCGATGCGCGATTTGGCGGGGCGCTTGCGGCGGCGGCGCGAATAGGCGGTGGGGTCGTCGGCCGCGGGGGCGGCGGGCGGGGGGGACGGCGAGCGCGACGAGGAGGAGGGGCGGTGATGATCGGATGGGCACTCGGACAGGAAGGAGGTGAGCGAGAAGGCGGGGGCGCGGTTGAGGCGGCCGGCGATGGCGGGGTGGGCGCGGCGCGCGGCGCAGCGGTCGGGGCCGGGGGCGGCGGGGGCGGCGGGGGCGGCGGGGGCGGCGACGGGGAGCGACAGCGCGAGGAGCGGCGCGGGGTAGTGGTGGGCAGGCTGCGACGAAGCCATGGCGCGGTGGAGCGAAGGTGGAGGTGGAGGGCAGAGGCGCGGGGGGGAGGTGGCGGCGCGGGCGCTCGGCGCTTGGCAAGGGCGGCGGGGCGGTGGGGCGGCGGGGCGGTGGGTGCAGGGCGGTTTCGGTCGGGGTGGGATTTTGGCGCCAAACGGGGCGCGGCGCTTTTACTGGGCGCTCACTTGCGGCCGCCGAGCGGCAGCGGCAGCGGCAGCGGCAGCACGGCGGCCAGCCACGACGCGGCGGCGGCGCGGCGCGCGCGGCGCGCGGCGGCGGCGGCGCGCAGCTCGCGCAGGCGCTGCAGCATGCGGCGCCCCTCCGCGCTGCACGCCGTGGCGAAGAACGGCATGACGGCAAGCGCGGGCGGCGGCGTGCGCAGCCGCTGCGAGAAGTACAGCGACTGGTACAGCGGCGACAGCTGCGGCGCGCACTGCTCGCCGTTGGCCGGCGGCGGCGGCGGCGGCGGCGGCGGCGGCAGCGCGCGGCGCGGCGGCGCGGCGAAGAGCACGCGCGCCAGCCAGCAGCGCACGCGCTGCAGCAGGCGGCGCGGCGCGCGCGCGGCCTGGCGCCCAGCGTCGCGGCGGCGCGGCGCGGCGGCGGCGGCGACGGCGGCGGCGGCAGCAGCGACGTGCGCCTCGTGATGCATGTGCGCCAACCACTGCGCGATGAGCTGGCGCATGGCCGGCGGCGGCGGGTGCGCGCGGCTCGCGCGCGCGGCGTGCGGCGGCGGCGGCGGCGGCGGCGGCGGCGACGACGCGCCGGGCAGCAACACGCAGCTGGGCGGCAGGAAGGCGGGCGCCGCGCGCAACGCGCGCATCGCGCGCATGGCGCGGCGCTGAGGCGCAGCGGTGCGAAGCGGCGCACCATCCATCGGCGCAGTGCACGCCGACGACGTCGTGCGGCGACGCGGCGCCGCAGCGGCGCGCCGCGCGCCGCGCTCATGTAGGCGCCCCACGGCGCGGCGGTGCGGCGGCGTATCTGTGCGCCAGATTGCGCCCCGCAGTGGAATGACGAGCACAACAGCGCTGTCCCCGGTGGCGCGCGCGTAAGCCGCAGCACCCGTTGCTGCCGCCGCCGCCGCCGCCGCCGCCGCCGCCGCCGCCGCGAGCGCGCGCTCCGCACTACACCGCCGCTGTTTACTCGCACTCGCGCAACGTATTGGTACAATATATACACGCGGCCCGCGTCGCCACCAACCGCCTCCCCCTCTCTCCCCCCACCTCAGTACCCCAGCATCGCAATCGCCCCCCGACACGACCGCGCAAACGTCCCGTCCATGGAGTACAGCTTGAGCATCTCCTCCAGAATCCGCCTCACGTTGTTGTCGCGAAGGTACTTGTACGCGCCCGCGTCCGCCCCCAGCTCCCTCATCACGTCGCACAGCACCGTCCCCACCCGCGCCTTGTGCGTCAGCACCACCTTGTCCACGTTCAGCACCCCGACCGCCGCGTTGGTCGACAGCTCGCCCAGCGCCCGGTGCACGAACACCAGCCCCCCAGCGTCGATCAAGCTCTTGCGCATCGACGTGTCGAACCGCACCACCGCCAGCATGGCGTACACGCCCTGTTCCAAAACTTCCAGCCGCTCCGTCTCCGACCCCCCGCCCCTCCCCGCGATGCTCATCGACTGCACCAGCTCGCGGCTGCCCTGGTCAATCACAAACGCGTTCCAAAACGCCTCCTTCTCGTTCGCCGTCGTTGCCGGCTCGGAGAACATCGTCGTGATCATGCAGAACACCAGCGAAACCACTGACCACTGAACTCGGTGCCATCGCAAAACCTCAAAGAAAACCTTCAGCCCGTGCCGGTGCATGAACCGCACCCGTTGCCTCGGGTACACAAGCACCATGGCCAACGCCGACAGGCATGCCTCCACCACAAACCATCGCCCACACATCCCAAACACCCGCATCGACTCGATAAGTTGCACCACCGGCGGCCCGCGCCCGCTGTCTCCGTGCGCGCTGCTTGCCACAAATACCTCCACGTTCGCTTCATTCATCCACATAAGGTTCCGCGCCGCGCACGCCGCGTTGTACGCAAGCGAATCCGAGAAACGCGCCCCTCTCGGGTCATCCCCATTAATGTTGTGCAACAGCGCATACGCAATCCACTCCGCCATCGATGACCTTGTAGACGCGTCCGAAATCACGTTGCGTATCTTGAACAGATTGCTTAGTGCGTAACAGCATGCAGCAAACACCTCCACCTTTTCCTCTCGCACGTCACAAAAGCTCGGCATCACCTGCAGTACCACACGAATGGGGTGCAACACATACTTTGCTGATATCGCTTGCGGCTCGTTTCGCGCAAAATTGCCGATCGCCGTACAAAGTTGCACCGCAATGTGTGCATCCTTGCGATCAGCAGGAAGCTCGTTGTTCACCGCCAGGTACCTCGTCGCACAAGACATTATCGCCTCGCCCCCGAGAGACGGGCTCAACGCAAGCGCTTCCGCAACCCATCGTCGGTTTCCATGTCGCCACAATTCTTCGGCAACAGCCATTCCATCATTTCTTCGTAGAGCATACACTAGTCCGTGCACAGATGGATGTAGATTTGGCGTTGCTATCTTGCCATCCTTCCCAATGGCATAAGGGTACAGTTGTGCAGATGGAATCAGTTGCGACCCCCCGACACCGTGCCAAGGCGATGATATGTTCGGCGCTATTCTTGCATTTATTCCTTGATGAGTCGATGTGCCTCCCACTGCGCTTTGGAACGTGTCGGAAAGAGGCGGTGCACTCGCTCCCTGACTCGTCAGTGAGGTGTACGCAGTCGACGTTGGAATGCCCGTAACAGCAGGATTTGCAAACTTCCCATAAGCTGTTGGATGATGAACATTTGCAACTTGTGGCGCATACGGAGGTATTCGGTACGATATTGGCATCTCCGGGTGACTCATGCTAGGACGTATTGGTTTCTCATTAGGCCGGCTCTCAATTTGAGCGTCACTTTGCGATGGATAGTTCCACCCTGATTGTTGATTTGCAAAGTTCTCTCGATGCGGCAGTTGATTTGTCGTGGGATTCGAAGGTGGTCTCGGAGGAAACGATGGAAATTGGCCATAATCGCTCGACCCCGTCTGAACAGGCGCCATCTTTCCTGCATTGTCGTACATTACGCTTTGAGTATTGCTAGTACTTGCGTCGAAAGCAAACTTGTCGTTCTGTTCGAGTTCAGATAAAACTTTTGGTTCTATCTCGATGTTTTCAGGACTGGCATACAAATTCGGCTGTTTCTCTTCTGGGATATCGTGTCTTTCCGGAGCTTCGGGGGTGGTTTCCTTTGAGGTAGAAGTGCTGGTGTGGAGAGGAGGCAATCGGTGCATCTTCGGGAACCCCGGTAAAGTTTCTGCAATCACAGCGCTGATATTAATGCTTGGGAATTGCTCCGCCCCTTTGACCTCAGCACCAGCACCAACTTTCTCCATTTCAACTTTGGTATGTTCCACATCCGGTTTATGAGTATCTTCACCCTGCAAAAGTTTGGAGAACTTTTCCCATTCATTGCTGTCACATTCCTCGGCTGGTTTTGATTCGACAACCTTCGCTCCAGACATGGGCGATGCAAACGAATTAAGCATCTCAGTATTTGATCGATGTGGGCTGCCATCAGGCGCACCATTGGCGATGGAACCGAGACCCAACACTGGCTTGCGGTCATCGTTCATACTCGGTATCTGCAGGCCATCCACTTTGGGAGCTGCGATACGGGTACTTTTCACATGCTTCAGATCAACAACTTTCCCAACATTAAAGTCAACATCGTCTGTCTGGTCAACGCTTTCAGCCTCGAGTTTGCCAAGGCGAAGCGAGCTGATATTCGCATTAATACTTGCATCGCTATCACGGGAGTTGTCCTCCGAGGCTGCGTTGGAATCCGTATGATACTCACCGTTACGGCGAAATCGTCTTCGTCCATTCTCCACTTGAGATATTGTCAACTTGGTGCTTATCACGTGTACCAGCCCAGGAGGAGCCAGCAGATCCAGAATTTGATCTTCCGTTTGAGTGTCTTCCGGGATATTGTTTCTGCTAAGACCCTCGTCGTAAGAAATTGAAGCCGGCTGCTTGAGATTGTTTTCGGATGATGTATCTACGCGGGTTTTCTGTGTACCGGAACCAGAGCCTTCGAGTGACCCGCCTTCGCTCTCCGTTCCACCACTTGAGCTTTCTGAGCCAGAACTGTCGCCAAGGTTATTCGGAATGTTGTACAACTCGACTGGTTCGTACTGCATCCTGGGCAGCTTGGGTGCCTGGGTTTTGCTGGTGCGTGAGGAGTTAGGGTGCCCCGGCGAATGTTGGTCGTCTGAAGCTGAAGAGCTGTCAGAAGAAGAAATAACACCCGAGTCGCGCTGCGCTTGAACAGCGGGGACAGAATCGGGTGTAGAAGTGGAAATTTTCTGCTTGTAGCTCTTGAGCAGCTCATCGACACGATCAACTACTTGTTGGATGCTTGGGCGGTCTTGGGCGTTTTGACTCCAACATTGTTCCACAAGTTGGATGTAGCGAGCGTCAATTTGATCCTTTCGAGGACCCCAGGACGGCCGACTACCTCCTTGAACCAGCAGTGACAACTGAAATACATTTGTCACATTTTCAAGTGCCCAGCTCTGCAAACCTGACAGCAGTTCGAAGAGCACCAGACCATAAGCATACAGGTCAGAAGCTTTGGCGGCGTCATCGCTGATGTTGGCAATGCCCGCGTAGGCCTCAGGAGACATGTACAGGTATGTGCCGACGGCACCGGTTCCAAAATCAGCGGTGGCCGCCGAAGAGCCGAATATGTTTGTAGGAATGGCACCCTCTAATCTCTTGGAGAGCCCGAAGTCGGCAATCTTGGCGATTGAGTTGGGCGGTAGAAATGCTTTGCAGCCGAGCGTGGGGCGCGACTCAAGCTGAATAGCAGAGGTGAGAAGGACGTTTTGCGGCTTTATGTCACCATGGGTGAACTTTTGGTTATGAACATGGAGCAAACCGCGGGCTATGTGAGATGCAATGGTGAGAAAGCTGAATTCATCCAAGACGGCCTCGCGGTGCCTCATGCAAGTGAGTGACTCGTACAAGGAGCCGCCCTCGAGATACTCGGTGACGATGAACAAGTCACGCGGGTCATCGCCGCGAAACGAGCCGTGGTAAAGAATGATATACGGGTTGCGCACGACTTGGTAGCGGTCGATTTCGCGGCGGTGCTGTCGGAGCGCTGCGGTTAGGTGGGCGCGATCGCCAACGGGGGCAGTGACGGACTCGGATCTGGGGCGCTTGATGACCTTGATGGCGACCGGATTGGCATCATACTCACCGCGGTACACGATGCCAAACGAACCTTCGCCCAGTTTGGAGGACGTGTCCCAGCAGAGACGCGTGTGGTCTATGATTCGAAAATCATCGCTCAGAGACATGGTAGCGGGTGGGGCGCACGAGGAAGGACCGGGCTACACATGCACGGTGAGCGCGACTTGAGGCGGACGCCGTGGCGAATTTTGAAAGAGAAGGCAAACAAGGGAGGCGAGCGAGCGAGCGACGCGAGGTCGTGAGCGCAAGCTTCTATGGGGTCGGTCAGTCGGGCGGGTGAGCGGGCGGGTGAGCGGGCGGGTGAGCGGGCGGGTGAGCGGGCGGATGGGCGGCAGGCACCGTGCGGGCGGACAGGCGGGCGACGGGTAGGCGGCAGACGTTTAACGGGTGGGGGTGAAAGGCTGACGGGCAGCAGCAACCGGTAGACGGCTTGTGGAAGGCGGGTGGCGGTGGGCGCTCAAAAACCGAGGGGCGTGACAGCGCCAGGTGGGGATAGCACTTTATGATGGGAGGTAGCGCAGAGAAGTTAATGTGGCCAAGGGGCGGAGGGGGGTGCAGTGAAAGGGGGCAAGGGCGTGAAAAAGCGGAGGGGGGAGGAGACGGCAAACGGCAAACGGGAGCGGGCGCGGGGAAATGCGGATTCAAGCGGGGACGCGAGCGGAACCGTGACGACGGAGGCGGGGGAGCGAACGCGAGCGACAGAAACGCAGCCGAGCCGAACGCGAGCGGGCCAAACCCAGCGAGCCCCAACGCGCGCGAGCCGAACCCGAGCGGGCCAAACCCGCGCGAGCGCAAACCCGAGCGAGCCAAACACGAGCGCAGCGCTTTCGGAACTCGGTTCACGAGCAGCCAGCCAGCGGGGCGTCTGGCTGGCACGCGCAGAAGCCGCGCCACGCGCGACACGCGTGCATGCTGGCGGGCCGCGCACGGCGCGCCGTGCGCGCGGATTATGTGCGCAGCGACACGTCGCGCGAGATATCACCACGTCGGCCGAAAAGCGCGCGGTGCCGTGTTCCGCGCTTGCGCCACTTCTTGCTGACGCCGCCTTGTTGTCAGCCAGCCAGCACCGGTCCCCGCCGCTTGCCACGTGTTGCACATCTTTCGACCGCCGCCGCTTCCGTTACACAATCAACTCATCAATCATGTCCATCGCTTTACTCGCATCGTCCTCTGACAACAACCCGCCCTCTGTTCACCACACACACGCCCCTCATTACTCACTTGCCTTCACCCACATTACTCTGTCGAAGCGTTATCCTATCCCCCAAACTCAGCGCAATTCCCTGAGTCTTGCTGCGGATGCGAATGTTTCCAGACAGCGTCCCATCTGACAACTTTTCCACGCAAAGATTCAGAAGCGCGTCCTCTCCGAACGCCGACCGCGCGTACAGATTCGCAGCCAAGTATCCACTCTCCTCTTCAATTCCTCGCAGCGTCAGGCAGCGCATGTTAGTGCATTCCGTCACAAAGTTTAGGAACGCCCCCAGGTCCGTGAACGAAGTGTTCACAGCCACCTTGTTCTCCCATTCAAACTCGGCCCACATCGACCTGAAGTCAGAATCGCTCACTTCCCCTGGCTCGATGTAATCCATCACATCCACATGGATGTCATTCAAGATGATGCACTGCGACTGCGACCCAGAAGCTACATCGTATACAATGTTTCCAAAGATTATCCCGCTTTCCGTCGAAGACACCTTCACGTTCGTTCGAATCTTCTTCTTAGACCCAGCGCTCATTGTGAACGGCTGCGGCCGCTCGCACAGCCTGAGATCCCCCATCGTCGCAATCTCCAACGTCAGATTCTGCAGAGTATCCGTCGTAGTGTTCATCACCACCACATCGATTATGATGTCGTACTGTTGCACACTGATCTGCGCCTCAGCGTACACCGGGTCGCTCATCCCGGTGAGCTGAACAACCCGCGATGGTCGAATCACACCCGTTTGCGTTGTTCCGAACGTTGCAGACGTTAGTGCCACCTGATCTACATCCACATCTCCGTATGGCGTTTTGCTCGTGCGACGAGAACGGAGCAGTCGGAAGTCAATCACGTCCTCCACAGGAGCTTGATAACTCTTCGCCTTCTCAGCAGCCATGTTTTCCCTCTCTTTCTCTTTCATTCGAACCAGTTCATCAAACGCCTTCAATGATGCCTCGAGCCACACGTTTGGAGACGCACGGTCACTGGACGCAATCGCGTTAATGCAGAACACAACACGCTCTCTAGTACCCTTGTCCATCGGTAAGGAATCTTTGGTAAACTGATCTGCATTTAGCACAGAAGTGCAAACCAGCATGATCTCGGCCCGGATGCGATTGATAACCTTGAGGGGAACATTATCAATGTCTCCAAGTCTGAACCAAAGTTTGGTTAGGGTAGTGCACAGCGCAACTCCGATGGTATGCTCACCCCGGAGAAGGAAGTCGCGAATTGAGGAATCCGAAGAATTAGTGTCGTTCACGCCCTTGTTGTTGGTGGTCGATACTGCCGCCTGAGACGCATACGTCCCATCTTCCAATACAACCGGCCGACTCCGCACAGCAGGAGTTTCTTTCTCTTCACGTTCCTCTGGCTCACTATCTGCTTTGCTCCCGAGCGGCAACTGTCCAATCCAACCGATGATCGCCTGCAAAGCTTCCTTGACGTCCGTCATTTCTTCACTGTAGGAGCCAAGAATCCATAGTGCGACCCGGACAGCTCCGCCATTGTTTACAGACGGAACAGCTGTTCTCAACTTCGACAGTACAGAGCCCCGTAGCGCCGGATAACGCTCGCAGATTTCTCGGTAGAATAGAACAACGTCCATTGCAACTTCGTCGTATGCATCAGAGAAAAAGTTAGATAGAACGTTAACAGCTGACTCACAAACCTCTGGGAAGCGCATACATCCTGCGTGTATGGCCTTGATGAGCAACTGCCGATACTTGACGATCGCTTCACCTTCAACGGCCTTGTCCAAAGATATTGTCTTCATCAACTCTTTCGACAAAATTCCCATCACTTCTTCCACATTGCGTTTTGTGAGTAAGTCCATTGCCAACTCAATAGCTTTCCGTCGGATTTCCAAGTTTGGACATGACAATGCTCGCAGAAAGTCCATGACTAGCTCTTGCAGTACATTAACATGAGAGCCTTTCAGCTCGCCAATGCGCTCTAAGAGGATTAACTTCACAGTATTTTCGCTCTGGGACACTAATAGGTTGCTATAACATTGAGCCGCAGCGCGAACGGCAGATGGTGCGTTTGACAATGCCGTAATCGTATTGGCAGCTTCATACACCACGGCCGCTGAAGAGCTTTGCAAAAGGCTAAAGATAATCTTCATGTAGTGACCCTTCTCCATAGGATTTGAACGACATACCCTCCGAACAAGTTCTAATACAGACAGCTGTAGAGTTGCACCCCACACAAGGATTTCTTCAACATTTCGATTCAGATACGCTATGGCTCTTTCCTGATCGGACTGACAGAGCATCACAAACGCGTTCCGTCGAGCGGCAAGATCACCTTCGTTGACTAGGAATTCCTCAACAAGCTCTGCGGCATCGGGAATGAGAAACTCAAATTTCTCGAATATGGTGAGAATAGCCTGAACGGCGTTTCTTCTTACAAAGCTGTGACGATGTTCAAGGTTCTGTCGGATTGCAGGGATTAGAGGCTCGAGAATTTCTGCATCATGAATCTTACACACGAAACGAAGAGCCACACCGCGAGTATATTCGTTGGGGTGCACAAGTTCATTGCGCACCATATTGCATACCAGAATCATCTCAGGAAGCATTTTTCCATCGGAGTCGTGTTTCTCGGCTATCTCTAAATAATAAAGTCCAAGTTTTCGCAGATGAGTGTCTTCGTGAGGCAGGACGAATCGAATAACGAGCATAAGCATGCCAGGCAACGGCTCTCCGCTCAAGTGCATGTAGATGGCTCGCTTGAGAGCCTCTTGCTTTGCTTCCGCATCTCCAGTTTCCAGTTCCTGCCTCAGATTGTTAAGATCATCGCCTTGAATGCCAGGCTGCAGCAGCAAGGTGCACTGTCTCTCCAGCGCGGTGGTCATTGTGCCGTTGAGGCGCCTTGATGGCGATGGGCGGAAAGACTGAAACCTACAAGTGCAGTTGGCTGCGAAGTGATCTTAGCGAAATGAATTGACGTAGGCCGCGCTCGCACTTGTGCACCAGTTTCACGAACGAGCGGGCGGAGGCGGAAATGGAGACGCGGCGGAATGTTGCAGGTGCTGGCAGCGACTCCAAGATACCGTCAGCGATGGCTGATGACCATCATGCTCCTACCAGCACTGTTAGCCATAAAAAGGCGTCAAAATGCAAAACTAATCAGTTTTCAGCAATTTTTTTTGAAGGAAGGCAGAACAAGTAGTCGACCACGTGTACGAAGATTTTGGCCGGCAACCGTCGAATAAATAAAGAGAACCACATACCTTATGTTCAATAGCAATCCTATTCAACCTTCGAAATCAAGTGCTTTCCTTCTTATCTCACCGCGTATTTGAAGTCCCCGCGTGGTGATGAACTCATCAATATGTTAATAGCTCCTAAGCAATTAGTGCTTTAAATTTCCTAGTATCTGTCTCCCTAGAAGAATTTTTGCAATATTCTGGGATTGCCGACTCCGGCGCTTTCATTGCCTGGGCAGATATACATATTTTTTGTTCTGAATTTTTGCTGCAATGGAACGTGGTGTCTGTTTGGAATTATACGACACCATATGCTCCAGGTCTCATCAAACTGTTTGACGACTCACTTGCGGCGAAGAACAGTTTCGAACTCGACAAATTATGTATCTTTTCGGCTCGGGCATATTTTTTATGCTTTCACGTTTATCATCATTTCTCTTTTGCATTTAAGGCGCTAAATCTAATTAAATTTATGGTTCTTCATAAGCTTTTCAGTTCATTTTTTCAACATCCCTTCAAGAGGAAATTATCCTGCAATATATCTTACATTGTAAAAAGTGCCACTGAATAATAATAATGAATTCATCTCTTCAAATACACACTTTTTTTCGAAAATCAAAGTTTATTCTCAATTTCAATGAAAATCCTTATTTTATTCTGCCAAAATCACCCAGTCTTTTTAATGGCCGAGGACTCAATAATGTGCCTTTTTCTTTGGGGGGCCTAAAAGTCGTCTAGCAAAAAACCCGTTTGATTTTTCCATAACGTGTGCCTTTTCAACTAATGGGGGCAACTGCAAGAGAGCACATTCGAAATGCACAGCAGAAAGCAAGCTGGGCTATATAACAACTTTCCAACCACCTCCGCCCCAACGCTTGCGGTCAGCTCAAATCCAAGTTGACATGGCGTCCTCGGCCTCGATTGCGCTGCGAACACATCTTCGAAACCCACGGCCGAAACGTCTTTACAACTGCCTGAACACCGATGTTGCGCGACGCTTACGTTCCAGAAATGCTCAGCAACGAAGGTCATGGACTTTGCTCCCAAACGCACAGGAGCGACGTCTGCAGCGCTTGTTGGATGAAGCCAACAATCGTGCCCACGACCCTGAGATTCAAGCGGTTTACCTCCGCGCATTGGGAAAAACGAAGCCGCAAGAAGTTGTTCGTCGTGTGGAGTTGGGCAAGTATGCTGCAGGGGACAACGTCTTACGAGAGTATGTTAAGGCTCTGGTAAAAACTGGTGCTATCGACAGAGTGAATCTTCCAAAGCTGATTGATTCTGTTGCTAGCACCAACTTGCGCGCGAGTGCTCATTCAGTCACAGCGTCTTCCACTTTGAGTGGGCTGAGCGGCACAGCAGCGTCAGCAGCGCCTTTGAGTGGCAATGCAGCGAAAAGCGCTCTATCTGGTCTTACTTCAGGGGTAACGGCCCCATGGCAGGCAAGTGGAGCTGCAGCTGCTGCAGCCGCTGCAGCCGCAGCAGGCACAGCCACCGCACCCCTACATGTGACACTGGCAGAGCCATCAATGCTCTCGCAACTTTGGCGGGCTGTTCGGGTTCTGGGCACGACATTCTTAGTGCTTGGATTTCTGGGCGTGATGATGGAAGAGCGTGGAATGTCGCGTGGAATGGGGATGAACCTAGACAAAGTGCCCGAACCAGAGTCAGGGGATGCGACAACGTTCGAGGACGTTAAGGGCTGTGACGAGGCCAAGGCAGAACTGGAAGAGATTGTTCACTTTCTGCGTCAGCCGTATGCGTTCACAAGATTGGGAGGCAAACTGCCGAAGGGCATCCTTTTAATGGGCCCGCCCGGTACTGGGAAGACTCTACTTGCACGAGCCATCGCAGGCGAAGCCAAGAGGCCCTTCTTCTACGCAAGTGGATCAGAATTCGAGGAGATGTTTGTAGGAGTTGGTGCGAAACGGGTGAGAGAGTTGTTTGCTGCCGCAAAACAACACGCACCTTGCATTATTTTCATAGACGAAATCGACGCGATAGGGGGGAAAAGAAATCCAAAAGACCAACGCTTTCTAACAATGACTCTGAACCAATTTTTAGTAGAGATGGACGGCTTTCAGTCAAGTGAAGGAATTATTGTGATTGGGGCGACAAACTTTCCAGAGAGCCTGGACAAGGCATTAATCAGACCCGGGCGCTTTGATAGACACGTTGTGGTGCCTATTCCTGATATACGCGGTCGCGTTCAAATCCTTGACGCGCACACGAGGAAGATACCGTTGGAAGAGGATGTGGACTTGGAAATCATTGCACGGGGAACGCCTGGATTCTCTGGGGCAGAATTGGCAAACTTGGTGAACATGGCGGCCTTGAAGGCGGCAGTAGAGGAGTTTGCCGCTGTAACGATGAGTCATCTTGAATACGCCAAAGACAAAATCATTATGGGTGCGGAGAGAAAATCGGCTGCAATCAGCGAGGACACAAGACGCATGACAGCGTATCATGAGGGCGGGCACGCGTTGTGCTGTGTGTACACGAAGGACGCATTCCCAGTACACAAGGCGACTATCATGCCCAGGGGACAGGCACTGGGTCTGGTTGCTCAACTCCCAGAAAAGGACATGACGTCAATGTCGAAAGCGCAAATGATAGCGAAAATCGACGTGTGTATGGGTGGGCGTGCTGCGGAAGAGATGATTTTTGGCGAGGAGAGGGTTTCAAGCGGCGCATCTTCGGACTTTGAACAGGCAACGCAAATGGCAGAGGCGATGGTAACACGATACGGAATGTCAGAGAAACTGGGGATGGTAGTGTACGACAAAGAGCGAGAAAGCGGTGAGACGCGAGCGTTGATTGAGGGGGAAGTGAAGCGGATTTTGGACGAATCGTATGCAAGGGTAAGCAAGCTGCTACGGAATAAGGAAAAGGAACTGCATCGACTGGCGGAAGCGTTGCTGAAGTTTGAGAGTTTGACCGGAGAGCAGGTGATGCTAGCGGTGAAGGGGGATTTGTCTGAAGCGATGATGAGAACGGTAGGGAGCGGACGGGTGCAGCGGACGGCAGAGGAGCATCGCGGCGCGGCGCTCCTGCCGAAAGTGGATGCGCGGGGAGCCGTAGGGGGGGATGGAAGTGTGTGAAATTGAGGGTCTATCTAGTTGTGCAGCGTCGGATGATTGGGTATGCCGGTTTTGTATAAAATGGTAATGAGGTTGGTGTTTATGGGGCAATAGTCGTACGCGTATGCAACGTGTTGCAAGCTGTGTGGCTAGCGTGGTCCGGCGTGGGCCCTTGTGTGCTGAAGCAGGACGGCGTGGACACGTTTTGCGGAGGGCGCATCACAAGCCATGGGCAAAGCACGGAAGTTTCTATTGCTAGCATGCGAGCGAGAAAGGTTGCTGAACCGCTTCGCCGATGCAAGCATGCGCGCCGCAGCATATGATCGCAGTATCACGGCAGAAAATCTGCGTCTCCTAAGAATAACTCAATTAGAACGCCACCATGCTGCGTGCTATGCAGACGGCGCAATGGCGCGCGTGGAGACGGGCACTCTCAGCCGGAGCGACACACGTTTCACCGAGGGCATCGACAGGAAGCCTGCCGTTGCCACATGGCGCAGGGCTTCCCCATCGACAGTCGTTAGCGTGGCGTCCCGTGAGCCGCGCCGAAATGGGCTCTGCACGGTCGGCGAGGTCCGGACGGACAGCGCGTGCTGCGGCGGAGCGGACCAATATGGGCGATATGGGCGGTGAAATACGAGGGCGGTTGTTACTTTCGTACCATGATTTGGAACGAGCTCTGGAACGAAGAGGTCTGAACCGGGTACGGATTGCGATCGGGGGCGGGCTGGCTGTGGTGGCGATTGTGGCGATTTGCTGGCCGCGAATCAAACGTTGGGGGGCAGCCGAAGGGGCAGAAGTGGCGGCTGCTTCGCTCCAAGAACAACAGGTGCAGGCACAGGCAGGAAACACGTTGCGCGCTGTTTTGCAGGACCCAGGGACGGGGGAGGAGGTGCGGACGGTGTTACGAACGGCTGTGCTGGATCTGCTCGAAGATGAGGAGATTACCAGAAAGGCGACGTCTTGGGCGGCCAATGTGCTGGCGGATGCTATCATGACGGACGAGATGAGGAAAGTGGGCGAGAGTTACGTAGGGGCGGTTCTGTCGGCTGATGACACTCGCGAGATGGCGAGATTGTATGTGGGAGATGCGGTTTCGGCTGTTGCGAGCAACGAAACAATCCAGGATGTGGTGGCTTCGTCGATATGGGCGGGAGTTCGGGCGAGTGTCGTTGGACGGCGGAAAAAGGTGGGCAGCGACGGAAGTGGGCAAGGAGAGGAGAAAGCGGGGGTCAGAGGTGAGCAGCGCGTTGAGGCGTCGGAGGGTGCGACGACGCCTGCGACGTTGGCGGCGGGAGTTGATGAGAGAGAGCAGCTGACGCGGCGAGGGGATGATTAACATAATGCGTCGGGCGAAGGTTTGATGGTCAGGTTGTTGGTGGGATGTACGTATAAATGTGAGGAGGATGAAGAGATGGAACACGGAGATAGCGAGGGTTGGGCTCTGAAACTGTCAGTAGGCACAATAAAGAGGAGTATAAAAACACAGAAGTTGCCGCCATTGCAACGTGGAAAGCACACGCTGATGTGGCCGAGTGGTTAAGGCGTCAGACTTGAACCACTTCGTGATATCTGATGGGTTCATCCCGCGCGGGTTCGAACCCCGTCGTCAGCGCTGTCTAAACCTGTTTTTGCTGTGCGCCGTTTTTGGACTGTGACCCCAGTTTTTGAAAGCTGAAACGGCCGCGATGTTGTCCTCTCCTACTACTGTCGTGTCGCGCTTTCCGCACTCCCTCAAGTTTTAGCTATGACGCGTCAAACGCCGCCCCGCGACCTCTCTGCTTCACCGCGCGCCTCCTTTTCATCAATGCAGAAACATGCCCCGCATGTCCTGGCACTGCTTTTTTGTTGCGTAGCGGGCGCTGCCGGGGGCAACGCTGAGAGGCAGGCACCCTTTTTGCCGTTTGCCGCTGACAGACAGCCCACAAATGGCGACGGCTATGGCGGTTCCGGCTTCACTGTCATGCCAGTGTTGCGCGATGAGCAACCCGCAACCGTGATTATCTTGCATGGAATGGGCGCAACGGGAGAGGCCTGGGGCTACCTTAGTCTGGCACTCTCGTTCTTCTCCCTCAACTATGTCAAGTTTATTATTCCGACTGCCCCCCTCGCGCATGTGACTTACCTCGATCGCCAGCTCACCAGCTGGTATGATATTTACTCCTTCCAACAGAGCGCAGCTGCTGATTTGACTTCTCTGTCTCCCCAGCAGCTTTTGAACGTTGTAGACATCGATCGTGCGCAGTTCGACAGCTCCAGTGCGAGGGTCTCGAACATCATTGATGGCGAGATCCGCCGCGGCGTCAATCCGCGACGTATTTTCCTTGTTGGATTCAGCCAGGGAGGGGCGCTTGCCTTGCACACCTTCTTGAGAAGCCCAAAGTCATTGGCAGGTGCCATTGGTGTTGCCACATGGATTCCCTTTGCGAACGAGTATCCATCCGCAATGTCCGCTGCTACTCGGAATCGCCCCATGCTCTTGATGCACGTACGTTTCACTGCCTGCTCTGCTCTCTTACTTCGTTCTGCTACTGCTGGCGTCGCTCTTGTACTAACCTTTTGTTTTGGGTGCTGCAACCAGACAGGGAACCGAAGATACTGCCGTCCCATACGTTTTTGCTCAGTATTTGGCGCAGCGAATGGACACATTCCGCGACCAAGTTAATTTCACTACCTTTCCGGGCGAACCGCATGTCATGCTCGACGTACAAGTCGTCGACGCCATCGAACGCTTTGTCATTCAACACGCACCGGGAACCGTGCGCTACTTGAACACTCTTGTTAAGGACCTTACCGAAAATTTTGGAAGTTTAACATCACAATTAGAATCAATGCGCAACATGTAGAACAATAACCGACAATAACAACTATTAACTGGCTTATGTACATAAGAGAATGCTCCTGAGGTGCTAATGTTTTCTGACTTACGCACAGTTGCATACACATGGACATTGACAACCACAGCCCGTGTGTGAAAACGAATTGTGACAGCAACATTCCGTGTCACATGGGCGGAAGATCCATTTGCCACAGTTCCTGCCGGCCTTCCATGCTTCGAACACAGAGTCTATCTCTCGGTCAATGGTGCTTCCGTCATTCTGACACAGCCACTTTGGCAAAGCGATAAACCACGTCAAAGCGGGTGTGTCCCGCCGCTTGTGTTGTAGATAATCCAGGACCTCCACCACGATGATTGCCCACAATAGTTCTGTCAAGTAGCATCGCTCTGTACTGGTGTATGCCCGCGAAGAACGCTTTTGAATTTGATGTCTTAAGTCGCCTGTCAACATACAGATTACAGCAGGAAGTTGCGAAAATCTGTTGAACAGACTAGCCTCAAACTTATCATGCAAAGAATGTAGAATGCAAGGTGCAGAGCGATACATTGCCTCGTGAACGGCGCGCGCGATCATCAACTTGTCCAACTCGGTCGACTGAAGGAATGAAGGGGATAACAATACCGAGCCCGCCCCATCTTGCACAGTCTGGTCTTTGATGAGCACGAACCGTTTACCCACAGTGCGGTGTGTGCGAACCACGTTGAGAGGCTTCCACAGCATAGTCGTGGTGACACGGTGATCGCAACGCGCGAATATTAGTCGTTAGCGGACAGGAAGGAATGGGTGGAATGGTAAAAGAGCAAGGATGAATATTGTGAGAGCTACGTACCCATGCTTGTCGTTTTGGGCGACCAAACACCCATGTGTGAGCAGTGCGGCATGAAATCTCCAAAAAGGTACGCTTGGTGATTCCAGCCGATTTGGAACGACGCTCAGTCGAAGATGGAGAGTTGGAAGCAGAGGTTTGCTCCGAAATCTGCTCAATGACGGGTGCCTCCTGAGGGGCAATGAACTGAGGTGCAAAACACAGCATGGGTGTCTTTTCCACGGCCAGTAGCTGGTGTGAGCTGGAATGCTCACCGTTGCCGAAGCATGGCACGCAAGTGAGCTGCACTGCAACGCGCCTGCGCCGTCGATCGCATCCGAGCAGACCGGAATAGGCGAGAGCGCCCAGGGCGAAGAAGGCTAAGATGAGCTCGTCGTTGGCGCCACGCAGAGCGGGAGCCGTCAACAGACGATGAATGAAAAGTGAGAGCACGGCAAGCATGCACGCAGTGAGCAACAACGCCGTGACGTATGTCGGCACAATGACGGAGAGCGATATGGTGTTTCCACGTTTGTTGCCGCGGAACAAACGAGCGTAGAATAGATGCAAAACCATGGTTGTGAGCAGTAGCAGAGAGAGCCAGCCATTTGCATGCTGCAGAGGACGGGACTGAAGCTCATTCACCACAGGAGCCATGGGAAGGAGGCAATGGGCAAGAGACGGACACAGGCGCGACGTTGAACAGTGCGAGGCACATGGCGGTGTGGCGTGCCGCTGGTACGGGGCGCGCGAATATGATGCGTTCACCGTGCGATGGGGCGCACGCGTGTGCGAGCAGAGGCCGTCGCCTCCGTCCCGCGCGAAGCGCACGCGCGGCGTGCGACGCGTCGAACGCGAATGGCCGAAAGGTCGCGAGCCTTGGGCGCTTTTCAAATGTTTGCCGCATACGACGCTAGCGCCGGTGGTGGCGCTCGGCGCGGCCTGCGTCGGCGGGGACTCAGAAGGTAGAGCTGAAGTGAGGGCGCATGACGCACTTGGCGGCCACTCGCGAGATTTGCGAGTCAAAACATGCGCGGCGAACGTGGCCGCTGCCAAGTTGCTGCGCCGAGTGATGACATCGCCATTTTCTCCCGCCTGCGGCACCGACTAGCACCTCGATGCACCGCAATCTTGCAGCCGCAACAATCCGCCGCGCTTTTGTGCTCAAGAGTGTCAAGAGTCCTGAGACTTGATTTGTCGCGCTTCCCTATGACGTCAGCGCACCACTGCTAATCTGCGCACAGATACGCCTTGGTATCTTTCTCAGTCCGGTCTCCGACACGCCCCATTTTCAAATCTTCAAATCCCAACACGCTATTAAGCGCCCTCACGTTTGCGCTGCGCTATTTGTCAAACTCTTCACCACGTCCTCCACGCTTGCTTGCGACATTAACGCGCGATAGCAAACCGCCCAAAGCATCCACATATCATAACCAACGCCTCGTACGACGCAACTCGTTCAAATTTGCTTGCAGCAAAGTCACAACGCCGCGGCAGCCGAGATACAGACGCCGCCATAATCAACATGATGGAAAAGGGCCAAGAGTTGAAATAAAAGGATGATTGGAGTCCTGCCTCCCTATACGATTACTCGACCAAACTGGGACGTGAGAGACCCACTAGATATTTCCCGAATTAGCGTTGCTTCTTTATTGAGCTCCTCTCTTGAACAATGCCTGGAACGAATAGAAAGCTGCAAGCTTCGCTTAACATATTATTGCCCGAGCTCATATGAAACTTGCTTTCATGCACATTCTATGGGATGAAGTGTGCTGCACAACCCGTGAAAAAAGACTTGCACGCTATTGAACTTGTAATTTCCTATCAAGTAAGCCAAGTTCCACTTTATTTTCATCAGCACGGTTCTCTGAAATGAGCGATTAAAGCGCTTTTGCATCATGTCAACCATGATGCACCTTTGGACTTCTGAAAACAATGTCGGACAATTTGCTAATCGTTCTGCAAAAGTATGTTTCCCCCTGAGCAACGTATACTTTAGTAGTAAAGTATACTTTAAAGTGTGCGAAATTGTTTCAAGACGGGTACACAAAATGCTTCTTTTCGAGCTGCAATCGCTGCACAAAACCATTCTTTGCGTCCCTTCTAGTCTATCTTCTTATACAATCATTGTCTCCTTTTTCTGGGGTCTAAAGCAAGGCAGGAGTAGTAAAAACAATCTTGTTTTGAAACGAAATTAATATAAGACAGTGAAATATTATACTGCCAGTTTACTTAATGTTTCTCTATAATAGATTTTTAGGCACCAGTTGCTGATCCTTTTTGCTCTACGACCTTGAGCAACTTGTCAGAAATAGAATGATACAGTTTGCGAATATATTCTTCCAGAATATTCGACCAAAGCTACCTCTATAGCTTCGAATAACTGTTTCTCATTATTAAATTGGCGGTTTTTAACGTACACAGCCCTTACCAACATTTTCCAAACATTTTCGATACTGTTTAAATCTGGGCTTTTTGCAGGCCAGTCTGAGGGCCGTTCTATGACTTTGATAACGCAGAAACGGGAAACTGGAAATTCACGAGTAGCCATTACAATGTTTACGTTGGGTATAGACGCCCGTTTATGCATATGAAACATATTCGACTGCATAGCGAGGCCAGCCACGCATGTGGCGTGCGCGACGCGTGCGTGTAATTGATCATTGATCTATTCACGCGCTGCCGGCGGTGGTCTTCAAAGGAGAGGCTGAGGCGCCGGCGGTCCGAGTGATCTCCGCCATGCCTCTCTCTCTCTGAGAGTCCCCATCACTTGGCGGTAGGCACATTCTTATACCGTCAAACGAGATACACTGCGCAAAGAAAGCGTTTGCAATTTACACAACATGTCTACTACTCCGGACGTTACTGCAAGCCTGACAATTGAAGAAGACCTTCTCGCCAAAGCTAAGGACGTTGCTAGAGGTAAGACGATTGCCGATGCCGGAATCAACTCTGAGTGGATGATGACTTATGCACTCATTGCCAGACGATGCCGGGATGATAAAGACTTTGGTCTTTCTCGCTATCCGTATGAACAAGGGCCATCAGTCGGGGCTTTCACTGGAGGTTTCTTCGAGCATCGGGAGTGGCCACTGCGAAGAAGTATGGAAGCTCACAAAAGTATGAGAGCAGTGTACGAATATGAGGCCGATTATATCAACGCCGCTGGCTTCTGGATGGCATTTCACCAGGCGGCAATATCGTTACGTCAAGACGCTCTTCAGGACAAGGAGTACAAACAGGCTAAACTATACGATGTCTGGGCTATAATTCCTGTTAGGTATGGGCTTTGAGAGACAGGACTCAGAGCGGAGTTCTACAAGCTGGTAGCCAGGGATCCTACTTATGCCAAGATGGTGTTACCTAGTCTCGAGCAGAGAAACGACACACCCGCTGCTGATGATCTTGTTGAGCCTCTTGAGAAGCTCGACACCCATATGACTACTCAACTGATGAAGGCGGTCGCCACCCTTAGCGCTAGCAATGCAACAAAGAAAGCTGGCAGAGGTGGGGCTGCTGGGGACAATTAGTCGCCATAGTGCGCCGGCGTCGCCCTCTTTGGCGCGGACCACAAAACCGCATCGAAGAATGGCGCCGTCTGGGCTGCTCGGAGTTCCTCTGCCGGGCAGTTCAATACGGGGTGCTCGAATCTCCGTCATTGCCCTTCGAGAAAGGGCACGGGGTGGAGCTTGCAGACATATCGCAAACTATGGAGGACAAATCGTTTGCAGCAGCGGACATGGCGGAAGGCTGTGCAAACGGAAAATATCGGAAAGTATCACAAGACCACGCAATGCGGGCGAAAGAGAATGGATCGGTAATATCTCCCGCCTTTACCGTATGGCAAGACGGTCCCGAAGGGAAGAAAGGAAGATTCGTTGTCAACCTTTCATTGCAGTCAAAGCATTGGAAGAAAAAATCGGTACAGATGGACTCACTGTCAGAGCTTGCCATGCAGATACAGCAAGGGGATCATTTCATATCGTTCGACCTGCAGAAAGGCTATCGCCATTTCCGGCTACACCCGAGCATGAGAGACTGTTTCATCTTCCGCTACAACGGAAGGTACTACCAGTGCGTTGCCTTACCGTTTGGGTGGAAAAGGTCTCCTCTTTGGTTTACACAATTAACCGCTCGATTTGTTCGCTGCTTTCGAGAACGTGGCTTCAGAACGCTGGCTTACCTCGACGACTTCCTTATCGCGCCCTCCATCTTCGGAGTTGTAGCAGGCAGGAGACAATGCGCCCAAGCAAGAAAGGTAGTCATCTCTCTCTTGAGAAAATTCGGCTTGCGGCGAAATCCCTGCAAGGGCTGTTGGTCAGGTTCGACCAGGTTGGAACTTCTCGGCGTGCTCATCGACAGTATCGAGATGAAACTTCTTGTGGCACCTCGAAAGCTCGAGAAAGTGCGGAGCGTATCGAATTCTATCCTCAAGGACGCTCGCTTTGGACAAAGATGGGTGAGCAAAAGAAAGATCGAACACTTCTGTGTGGTTCGTGTTGCGCTCTCGTTGGGTATGCCGTGGGCCAGGTCCTATCCCCGATCACTCTACTGGGACATGTCAGGAAACAGAGAGCAGGACAAACGAGGTCGAGTTCGCCTGAGCCACCAAAGCGTAAGAGATCTCCGTCGATGGAAGCAACTCAGCTCCCAAGAACTGAGTGGACGCCCAATGGTTCCCCCTACCCCTTCTGCGGCTTTGCACACAGATGCAGCGGACGTTGTCTACGGAGGAACCTTCAACGTCGAGGACCTCAGTCCGGGAGTGAACGGGTCTTGGAGAGCGCAAGGAATATGGAGCTGGAGATATTGAGCACAATCCATCAGTTATCGTGAATAAAAAGCAATTCGCATGCTTCTCTCAGGAAACCTCGGGCGGAAGATTATCAAAGAACATCATCGAAACCTGCTCCTTCACTTCGACAACCAGGCCGTGGTGCATATCACCAATGCGTTTGTTTCGGCTTCAAGGCCAATGATGAGGGAGCTTCGCAAACTCTACTTATTGCTGGACAGGCTCGGTGTGCGGCTCCGCTCGGAGTGGATTCCTTCGGTAGCGAACAAGTTTGCAGATGGTCTCTCGCGACGCTTCTACCGAGGAGACTTACAGATCAAGCGGCGGCTAAGGCATTCCGTCGTGGCTGGTATGACAGCACCCCGAGACTCGTTTCCATACCGCCCTATAGGAGAACATCCACAGTTTCTGCGCCGTCAAGCATACGCGGAGCTGACGTCCAAGTCGGACAGGGATCAAGTACGCCTTCTGTGCCCCCTAGTGGACGTAATATCGTCCATAATCCACATGTTGAGAACAACGGCAGCTTCAGCGATGCTCCTGATCCCACACTGGACATGACAGGAATGGTGCCAAGCGGCTTTGGGGATGGCGTCTCGCGTCGAAGAGCTACGAGCTCCACCGCACACCACTTGGGCCGGATATCGGAAAATGAACTCGAACTGGAGCCTCCTACTGCTCGAAATGAACATGTAGGGATGGGTCGATCAGGGCGTCGAATGGCTTCAGCAGACGCCACATTGGCTTGTTTGGGTTCCATACACGCCACGAAAGGCATCCTTCCCTCAGCAGAGCTCCTTTCCGACTACGCATGAAGCGGACGCACGGTTGCCAGTCGAAACTCACAATGGCGGGCATGGATCGAATTATGCTCAGTGGAAAATCGAACTGTGCTTCTAGTGACAGAGGCGCACATGATTGCGTTTGTCGGATGGTTGGCAGCTGAGCGAGAGGCCGGGAGGCGCAACGTGAGTAGAACTTCTCTACCGCAGTACTTTAGTGCAGTGCGGCAGATGCAACTTACGCTAACAGGCACGCCGGTCCCAAAATTTCCATTCATAGCGCACGTTCTTTGCGCATAACAACGCTAGGAAGAGACAAAGTTCCCTCAACCAGACATTCGGTGTGGAGTTCCGGCTGCGGTGATTCAGGCAATTTGGGGACTTGGCATGACCGCCACATCTGTCACAACGCTACAAGATAGTGCAATGGTAGTGTTTGCCTATTGCATGAACGGTTTGCGAGACAGCTCAGTCACATCCGTACTCGCGGAAAACGTCGAATTTACAGACGACGAAATCATAGTTCGATTAACGGTTTTGAAAGGAAAGCCTGCGAGCAGAAGCCAGCTTATGAAGTACAAGCGCGTGTCCGAGGCCCCTTCACCGTTGGACC
>JAHNZQ020003147.1:238953-265964 GCA_019155205.2 Gracilaria vermiculophylla
GCGCCCAAGCAAAAAAGGTAGTCATCTCTCTCTTGAGAAAATTCGGCTTGCGGCGAAATCCCTGCAAGGGCTGTTGGTCAGGTTCGACCAGGTTGGAACATCTCGGCGTGCTCATCGACAGTATCGAGATGAAATTTCTTGTAGCACCTCGAAAGCTCGAGAAAGTGCGGAGCGTATCGAAGTCTATCCTCAAGGAGGCTCGCTTTGGACGAAGATAGGAGAGAAAAAGAAAGATCGAACACTTCTGTGGGGTTTGCGTTGCGCTCTCGTTGCGTGTGCCGTGGGCTAGGTTCTATACCCGACCACTCTACTGGGACATGTCAGGAAACAGAGACCAGAAAAAACGAGGTCGAGTTCGCCTGAGCCACCAAAGCATAAGAGATCTCCGTCGATGGAAGCAACTCAGCTCCCAAGAACTGAGTGGACGGCCAATGGTTCCCCCTACCCTTTCTGCGGCTTTGCACACGGATGTAGCGAACGTTGGCTACGGAGGAACCTTCAGCGCTGAGGACCTCAGTCCGGGAGGGAACGGGTTTTGGAGGGCGCAAGGAATATGGAGCTGGAGAGATCGCGCACAATCCATCAGTTATTGCTAATTAAAGGCAATTCGCATGCTTCTTTCAGGAAACCTCGGGCGGAAGATTATCAAAGAACATCATCGAAACCTGCTCCTACACGTCGACAACCAGGCCGTGGTGCACATCACCAATGCCTTTGTTTCGGCTTCAAGGCCAATGATGAGGGAGATTCGCAAACTCAAGTTATTGCTGGACAGTCTCCGTGTGCGGCTCCACTCGGAATGGATTCCTTCGGTGGCGAACACGTTTGCCGATGGCCTCTCACGACGCTTCTACCGAGGAGACTTACAGATCAAGCGGCGGCTAAGGCATTCCGTCGTGGCTGGTATAACAGCACCCCGAAACTCGTTTCCAAACCGCCCTGTAGGACAACATCCGCAGTTTCTGCGCCTTCAAGCATACGCGGAGCTGGCGTCCAAGTGGGACAGGGATCAAGTACGCCTTCTGTGCCCTCTCGTGGACTTGATATCGTCCACAATCCACAAGTTGAGAACAATGGCAGCTCCGGCGAAGCTCCTGATCCCGCACTGGCCACGGCAGGAATGGTGCCAAGTGGATTTGCGGATGGCGTCTCGCGTCAAAGAGCTACGAGCTCCACCGCACACCATTTGGGCTGGATATCAGAAAATGAACCCGAATTGGAGCCTCGTACTGCTCGAAATGAACATGTAGCGATGGGTCGATCAGGGTGACGAATGGCTTTAGCAGACGCCACATTGGCTGGTTTGGGTTCCATGCAAGTCATGAGAGGCATCCTTTGATCACCAGAGCTCCTGGCCGACTACGAATGGAGCGGCCGCACGGTTGCCAGTCGAAACTCGCAATGGCGGGCGTAGATCGAATTCTGCACCGTCGAAAATCGGACTGTTCTTCCGGTGACAGAGACGCACATGATTGCGTTTGTCGGATGGCTGGCAGCTGAGCAAGAGGCCGGGAGGCGCAGCGTGAGTAGCACTTCTCTACCGCAGTACTTTAGTGCAGTGCGGCAGATGCAACTTACGCTAACACGCACGCCGGTCCTAAACTTTCCATTCATAGCGCACGTTTTTCGCGCATACCAACGCTGGGAAGAGACAGAGTTCCCTCAACTGGACGTTCGGTGCGGAGTCCCGGCTGCGGTGATACAGGCAATTTGGGGACTCGGCATGACAGCCACATCTGTCGCAACGCTACGAGATAGCGCAATGGTAGTGTTTGCCTTTTGCATGAACGGCTTGCGAGACAGCTCATTCACATCAGTACTCGCGGAGAATGTCGAATTCACAGACGACGAGATCGTAGTTCAAGTAACGGTTTTGAAAGGAAAGCCTGCGAGCAGAAGCCAGCTTGTGAAGTACAAGCGCGTGTCCGAGTTCTCTTCACCGTTGGACCTATGGCGGCGTTCTCGACTGGCCAGGGGACGGCATCCTTGCTTTTTGGTTTGGACGGTGAGCGCAATTCACTTGCGGAACAGACCACAACGCGGGCGTTGACCAGATGCCTAACTGCTTTGAGCATTCGCCCACCTGAGCGCGGTAAGTATACATCGCATTCCCTGCGGATCGGTTCGCATACGGAACAAGTTCTGTTAAGATATCCGTTCGAAATCCGTTTAGCTCGCTTTAGATGGGGTGTGAACAGTGGATTGGAAATGGCTAGCACGTACTTTGACCGTACAATCGTGTTGTCACCGGCTTCATTCTGGTTTTTCGGTCACCTTTTTCACAGGGTGACCGCTGCCACCGTGGAGTAGCGGCCGCCGTAGATGCGGACGATGACCAATGCGCGGTCAAAAGTGTTGGGGGTTTCGTTGGGTGTAGACGCCCGTTTATGCATATGAAACATATTCCACTGCATAGCGAGGCCGGCCACGCATGTGGCGTGCGCGACGCGTACGTGTAATTGATCATTGATCTGTTCACGCGCCGCCGGTGGTGGTCTACAAAGGAGAGGCTAAGGCGCCGGCGGTCCGAGTGATCTCCGCCATGCCTCTCTCTCTCCCACCCACCCACCCAACAAATCATGCCTCTCTCTTGAGTTTATTTACTTGGCTTACTATCTAGTAGACTACTCTAGAATTCTACTGGAATTTTACGAAAGTGGCCGTTATAGAGGTTGGGTACCGTAAAAGGAATATGTTTCATGTGCAGTACTGTGGATCTTAAGATGATATTGTATGGTGGCTTTATAGCGCGATATTTCTAAGGAGGGCTTGTACAGAGTGTTTCAAAAACATACGACATGCTGTTAAATCCCAAAAAAACTACCAAATGAATGCTGTTGTGACAAATGCTAGTATAATGAATCTTGTTAATGCAATTTATGAATGCTATTGCAACTAAATATATTTGAATCGTGAAATCGTGACCATTGCGAAACATACCTCACTGAGTTAAGCTCGTTGTCAATACATGCGGAGAGCTTAAGAGTACTCCAAGAATAAGCAGCTTCTACCTAAAAGCAGATCCGCCGTGCAAGCAAAGGAAGAGAAATCGCCATGCAATGCGATCAAACAAAAGTGCACGATGAAGAGGCATAGACCCAAATCGCCAGGCAATAAAAGGAGCCGCTAGATAGAGTACTAGAAAAGATAAAAGGTGATAAGAGAGCGAGGGAGTTATGACCTCTGCAAGCCATTGTGCTTATTGATTTGCCTGTAGAGTTAATATCGTGTCTACTATTCTTTATTTTTCATCATGTGTTTGAGCAATTCCACAACTGTACACCTAGAAAAATAGATTTCAGAAAAAAGTAAAGTCAAAAAACGGTTTCAAAAACATATGATCAGTAATGACAAATCTTTACTACGCGACGCTCAATTATTTAATTTGCATCGTTTTTGCTGTATAACGCTTATGCAGCGTTTCGGCATCAAATTGATGTACTTTTCCACATCTGAAACTGTTATATATTTTCAGCAATTGAGTTCAAAAACTGTCTGAAATTGCATTCCATGCGCACAAACCATCCTCGCCAGCATTCTCCAAACGTTTTCGATTGGGTTCAAATCTGGTGAGCGCGCCGGCCACTCTGAAACAGATACCTAAGACTCCTGTGGCCAGTTTTTGTTTAAAATTGAAATCTGTACAGGCGCATTACCCTGTTGAAAAATGAAAATTTTCTTCACGGAAACACACTCTAAATGGTAGCAAATAGTTGTATAGAACTTCTTAATATTTTTCCGCATTCATGCGTGTTTCAATAAATGCAATTTCCGTGAGACGCTTTTTGGAAATGCCCACGCAGACCATTACCGAGCCTTCACCTAAATGTCTGGTATAAACCTCATTATGTTATTTACGAAGATTGGGCTAGTAAAATGTTTAGCAATCTGGTCCGTTCAAAATGAACTTTTTTTAATCAGTAAAAATAACATTTTCACATTTTTTTACGCAGCAGGCTTTTCCAGCACACCAGTCAACTCTCTTTTGCTTGTGAGGGTCTTGAAGAAAGAAATAGTTTTTCATTTTTTTACATTTCAATAAACTTGTGCTGTTTATCTACCTCTACATAGTTTATTTAGAAACGTTGTGATTGAGATTTATTCCAATGTTTTGCACGATACTTTTCCTTTGCACAACTCCCTTTTAATTCCTCTTATATCTGCTGGACTAAGCTTCTTGGGGCGTCCCGGGGACCACTTTATTCCATAAAGAGTCGGAATTTTGAGAAAAGTAGCAATTGAGACCCTGGGACGCTTCAAATGTTTAGCAATAACACTGTTGGACTGTTTTTTGGAGTTTACTTTTACGAGTTGATGCTGATTTTGAATGGATATCGGCGGGCCTCGAGCCATTTTGACTACAAAGAAGACGGTGAACATAACTTTTTGAGACGATTCTACGTAGGTTATGAGCAAAATCTAGCCTACAGTACAGTTTTGGCGCTTTTATAAGGAGTAGTATGTTTTTGAAACGCCCTGTATTTTACTCACTGAGCCACGTGGTTCATAAGTCGGCCCATGTGCGCTACAGTATTTTTGAGGGACTGTAGAAGTTAGATATATTTTAGTTAATTTGTGGAGGTAATTACTACAGTAGTGATACCTGTCGAGGCGGGCTCCCGCCTTAATACTTAATCTGCAGGTCGAGCTCGAACTCTGTGGAATTAAACCAAGCACCCTTGAGTCTACATCTATTTTTCCTGTTGGAGACTCTCGTCGAACATCGTTATGTTTCTAAGCCGCCGATCCCCAGGTCGTCTCGTAGCAGTGCCTGTAGGAGCATGTTCCGCCCAGTAAACTTCCCCCTCCGCTTGGTGTTTGCGAATCCTCTTTCATAATTCCCCCGGCTTGAGATAGCGATTAGCGTAGACCACCTTTAGGAACTCGCGTCTTTGAAGTCAATAAAAACTCCTACCGGGCATTGTGCAGTACCACCTCGAAAGGAGAACTGACGGTACCATAACTGTTCTCCCGACCTAGAAGGTCAATTTCCTAAAGGAATCGTAACAGTCACGGCAGAACAGCGTTTCTAGTTTGCAACGATTGTAACCAACCAGTGGAAGTTTTCTTTAAGGTGATTCGGAAGTGAAAGAAAATCACCCTTGACATACTCCTATATGGACCCCTCAAAATCCCCATTGAAACCCCTTTACAGGACCCTCAAGCAACCGACTCCATCGGTGGGCGCAGCACGCACAGCACTCCCCAGGATATGCCCGTCAGACTGGAGGACCCTGAAAGTCTCCTTAGCAATCCTGGCTCCTCTGTAGAGCATTTCAGGAATCGCTTTAGAAGAGTGCACAACCGGAGGCAAGCAGAATTCCCCGCGACACCCCTGAAGAAGGCCGACGTGGAGTTTGAAGAGCCTCACACGGCATCGCAGCCGCCACCTCAGGAGCTACAAGGACGAGAACTTCCGAAGTCTAACTCCGTTCCGGAGTCGCTGATCCCGCACTATACGGATGGGCTCTCACGGGACCTGGTCGAAAGAATATCTGCAAGTGTTGAGGCACACTTCCGAGGGAGCCGCAACGTCCTTGTGGCGGAAATCGCAACGGAGAGCGCTCACCGTGCTCTGGATGTTTTTCTGAATTCGGACCTTTTCCTAGAGGTGATCTCAGATGTCATCCGTGCGCACTTTAGTTCTTCAACTGCGCTGCTGCTCCCCGCAGCGGCGTTTCAAAGTCAATCTTCCGTACAGAAGAGATTTCCCCTATAAACTCTTAAGGTGCCTTCAGGCAGAGAAGGACAGGATACTCTTCGGGTGGATCGCGATAACGAGGGTATCGTCAGTAACGCAGACCACCTCAAGTAAAGACGCCGAAACAAATGGAGGGACAAAAGAAGAAAGCGAGACACCGATTCGGAGAGAAGCTCAGACTCCGAATCCGTAAACAGCTCCAGCTCGGAAGACAGTATACCTCCCAAGAAGAAACGCGGAAGGGTCAGGAAGGTTGTCCCGCTTAACGACCTCTTCGCCAAAGTGGAGGATTATCACACCTACAGGTTAAATGATCGCTTTACTCTTAACGACGCGTCGGTCGCTAAGCGACTCACGAAGATCCAGCGCCGCATGGATATTCAAATGAAGATGCACTCCCTCTCAAACGGAGACCCCATCTCGGTGTTGAATTTTCTTCCGCGCTTCCGTTCAGCGTGTACTACCAATGGTGGCCATGAAGGTGCCGCCGTATGGTGCTTTCAGTTCTACCTCACAGGCCAAGCACACTCGCTGGTGCAGTAACGCCTCACGGGGGAGGGCACCATTGTGGATTATCCTGGAACGGAGATCTTGACGACGTACCCGGAGGTAGTCAATTTCCTCCTAAAAAGGTACGCCACGGACGAGGTGATAGCCGATGCTGATGCTGAAGTGACCTCCTACAGGCAAAACACGGGAATGACCGAGACGGAGTTCTCACAGCAATTGTGGACGAAGGCCCTACGGTGTGGGAACGTGTACTCCGAACGGCGGTTGAAGTCGTTGTTTGTCGAGGGACTCCTTCCTTCGATACGCGCGAGGGTGCGTAATCACCTGGCAACGCACCCAAAGACCACCTATACAGAGCTAGCGCGTTTCGCGGAATTCTATTGGGATACCCACTGTGCCGCTCGTCGTAGCCAGACTCCACTTCCGGACAGACTGGCGGCCTCAAGGACCCGTCAGGCATCCGCCCTGACGTTGGATTCGAGCACCTGAGAAGGGTCGACGAGCTCACCCTCGTAGGAGAACAAAAGGCCCTTGCCCTCACATGCGCTTCATTTCAGGAAGCGCAGTCTAGGACGAGGACACCCTCGTCTCCCACTTCGTACGCCTCGGCAGGATCTTACAGGAGTGTCCGATTTCCGAACCCTTGAGGCTACTCACCGCCTTGCAGGATTTGCATGTCTCGAGAGCTAGTACACTGTACTACTCTCACCCCGGAAATGAAGGCCACCATCCTGCAGGAGCTGGAGAAGAACTCCCAGAACCTGAAGGACTTACCAACGGAGGGCGGAAGTTACCGCACCGCGTACCACAAAATCCGCTGCCCTCAAGGAAACTATGGTTATCGCGCTCCACTGAGAGTGCAGCCTATTCCACTGTCACTTGCGCCGTCAGTGGCAGCGGCCCGTATCCAAACCGGTTGTATTTCTGGGGAGCACGGCGGATCCCAATGCGGAACCGCAGCAGCCGTCCCCTGCTGGAGCTCAGCCCCCCTCCAGCTAGGAAAACCCTCAGGGTCACACATTAAGGTTTCGCGTGGCTACTTACCATCGAGCCGCAGCTCCATGGGGGTCGCCTTTAGGGAAAGGGGAAATGCCGTCTGCTCCATCGACGCAGAATTGGCGGGCTCTCCCACCCTGTTGGACCCATTCGACACCTTTGAGGATTCTGTTTGCATGATCTGCCGTAATAATTACAAATTGTTCGCCTCTATCGGATGTTCCCCGCTCGTCTCCATCACGGTGCGCGCTATCCTCGATACCGGAGTTGGCCCCAATCTGGTGCACGCCGACGTGCTCCCGCGGTCTGCTATCGGCTCCTTTAGAACTTGCAAGCTCCTTACGGTGCGCGATGCGTCGCTTAGAGCATTGAATATTCTTGGAGCGATACCCCTATATCTCCGGTTGGGCTCCTTATAGGTGAAAGTGTGGTTCCTCGTGGCGACCAACTTGGCCGTACAATGCATATTGGGCACTTCCTTTGTGGATAGGTATGTAAGTGCAATCTACCCACGCCTGCGGAAGGTGACATTTGACGACGCCGCCCCGGTGGGTGTAGTGTCCGCATCTCCGGTACCGGACGCCAACGCGCGTCATGTGGGTAATCTTCCTAAGGAGACGCAGTCGAATAAGCTCCGGGTAGTAAGGAGCATCGAAATACCTGCGAGGAGTCAGGCCGAAGTTTGGGTGCAGACCTCCGCATCTAATCTTTCAATCCTACAGGGGAGCCCACACCTGACGACGAAGCAGCACTCCATGATGAAGAACGGTGTTATGGAAATAGTACCGAACATTCCCTTCAGGGTTGTGCTCGCCAACCTCAAGGAGTCGCCGTTACGGCTCCAGAAAGGAATTGTCGTCGGACTGGCATTACCCGCCCCTGCAGGACTGGCTCACCTTCCTCGATCGGAATACCTTGCGGACCGCGATGCAATCGCCACCATGGAGGTGGAAGCGACTTCAACGGCTTTAAAGGAAGAGAATCCTGCTACCTGGCAGGAGAAGCTTCAAATTGACGATGATTTCGAAGGGTATCGCCATATGATAGTAGAGATGCTATCCGTCTATGAGGGCATGTGGTCTGGTCGCGTGGGTCAGGTCAGCCTGGCCAAGCACAGGATCCAGCTCGTACACGATGCAAGACCGGTACATCAACTCTCGAGGAGGGCCGGACCCCATGCGCGCGATTTCGAATACGATGAGGTCCACCAAATGCTGGAGAAGGGCGTTATCGAGCCTTCGATTCCAAATGGGCCTCCTCGGTGGTGTTTGTGAAGAAGAAAGATGGCTCCTTGAGGTTTTGTATTGACTACAGATGTCTCAACGAGGTGACGGTTCGCGATTGGTACCCGATGCCCCGTATGAATGAATGTATCGACTCCTTGGGTGATGTGTCCGTTTCCTTTACAGTGGATGCGAACACCGGCTATTGGCAGATTGAGATGGACGACTCTGATAAGGATAAGACAACATTCACCGCGCACTGTGGGATCCTCAGATTCTTATGGATGCCATTTGGATTGAAGATTGCACACGCTATGTGCCAACAAGAGGTGGAAATAATCCTGTCAAAGGTGAAGTGGCAGTACGCCTTGGTGTATATTGATGATGTCATCATATACTACTGCAGCGTGGAGGAGCACTTCATTCATGTGAAGCACATGCTCCAACTCCTAAAGGATGCTGGACTCACCTTCAAGCTGGAAAAATGTTTCTTTTTCAAGTCCTCGGTGGATTACCTGGGGCACGTTGTGCTTCTGGGCCGCCTACAGGTTTCCAGGAAAACTCAGGACGCCATCAAGGAAGCTCACCCTCCCACAAAAGAGACGGGGTTCCGCTCTTTCCTGGGGTTGTGTAATGTCTTCCGGAGGTTTGTCCCGAATTTCTCCCGTATCGCGGCACCGTCAAATCTCCTTTTGGAGACGCACAAGCCGACGCCATTGCCTATATTGACGAACGAAGAGTTTGAAGCCTTTAACACCATGAAGAGGAGACTAATAGACCCACCCATCTTGGTACTTCCGAAGCGGCACGACCGACTGGTGCTGGACACTGCCGCCTGCAAAGACCAGGTCGTGTGTACCCTCCTACAGCAACAAACTGAAGGTGGATTTCAATCCATCGGATACTGGAGTCGCAGACCCACACCTCCGGAACAAAATTATTCCATCTCGGAGTGCAAATTTCTCGCCATCGTGTGGGCGATTTTCCTTTTACGACCATACTTGGAAGGCACGCGTTTCACCTTGAGGACGGACCACGCACCATTGAATTGGATGCTGTCTTTACTGGATGCTTCCGGGCGCTTGTAAAGGTGGAGGCTATGCCTTCTGGAGTTTGCGTTTGACATCGTCCACCGTCCTGGCATAAAGACCCCCCCAGCCAACGTAATGTCGGGAATCTCCACTGAGGGAGAAGAAAAAACACCTCTGGAGGACAACATCCCGTATCTAGTCATCCAAGACGCCAACGGGAAAGAAGGATCCGATGGAGAATGTTTGGAATGCTGTGAACCTGAAGGAAGGTACAATGAGCTCTTTTAGGTGATAGCCCTTCTTGAGGAGGAGAAAAAAATTCTCCCCATCATCATAGCGGAGTTCCTGAAGGAACAGAGTACAGATGCGTATTGCAAGGAGTGCTCCGCCACTGTGGGTAGTCTAACATTTTCATTAGACGTCCACCGGGACGGCGTACTTGTACGCCACGCTCCTCTGGATGGACCTCTCCGAAAGGTGATCCAGAAAAACACTACGCGCGATGGTGCTGTATCTCTCACACTGTCCTCGTCTCGCCAGACACCCCGGTAGATTGCGTATGTATTACACCATGAGGAGGGAGTTCTATTGGCCGAGCATGGCTAATGAAGCCTTCTAGACGGTGGCAGATAGCTATTCTTGCGCCGCCGCAAGGGGGGAATATAACCCCCCCGCATCACCACTGCAGCAGTGATTGCCGATCCCTTTCTAGAGCACTGGGTTTACCCCTGTGGGATACCGTTATACCTCCTCACGTAAAATGGACCCCGAATCGCGGCGGAGCTCTTCAGCGCCGTCTCTGGAATGCTGGGGATGAAACAGCTGATTACAACTGCTTATCACACCCAGACCAACGGACAGGCGGAGAGGTTCAACATGACCATCGCCTCGAGGCTGAAGGACTACGTCGCGGACCACCAGAAGGATTTGGACGCATATGTGGGCCCCCTCACGTATGCATACAACCTGCAGGTGCACCGCTCCAAGGAGACCGCTCTTTTCAATCTGGTGCTCTCGCGCATCCTCCCAAATGCCTTCATTGCGGCACACGCCACGGCGCACCCGGCGGACGGGCCCCAGGCACCAATAGCGGCGCAAGCTAAATGCTCCATCCTAAGGCGGTATGGGAACGCACTCTTCCTCGCAAAAGGAGAGACTCAACGCCTCGCAGAGGAGATTTAAACAGGATTTTGACTGGAAGGTGATGGAAGGTCCTCACCTGAAGGAAGGCGACGAGTTTTTCTTCTACAAAACTGGGAGACACCCGAGGAACCGTCGGACGTCACGCGTAAGTTAGCGCTAACCACCTCAGGGCCTTAAAAAGTCCTGACCACCTATAAGGACACTGTCGCAATTGACGTAAATGGGCTCCGAGACGTCGTCTCTCGTGATAGGGTGCCGAAAGTCCCGACGCTCGGCCCTTCAGGAATGTCCGCCACCCTGCTTAAGAGGCCACGCGCGGAACGTCCTCCTTCGCCTACCTTTAGAGCGACGACACCGGTGGATACTGGAAACCTCATCACACCTGTCCGTGAACCATTCATGAAAGCTTCAGACGCCATCATGACTCCTCAAGTTGATATGCTCTACGCGGTACACCATATCGTCTCCCACCGACAAACCCCCGCAGGGATACTGGACCGCGTCCGCTGGTACGGTTACACCTCAAAGGACGACATGTAAGAACCTCTTGAACACATGGCGGAGAACTTCCTTACGCGATACCAAGCCAATCTAGTGCGAAAACGCCTCTCCACAAAAGCGCTTCCGTTTAGGAAAGGGGGAGGGGGCCCTTACAGGAGTTTTTCTTCGTCTCCGCTGTTTATTCCCCACCTGGAGTTCTCTTTTTCGCCTCCAGGACGCCGTTGCCCACTTTTCGCACGCTCCTGCGACGGCATTTCGTGTCGCTGAGCGCGCGGGCACGGCCCATTCGTATTACAACTGCCGTTTACGGAACTTTTGCTCCACCTGAAAGATCTTTTATTCCGCCGCTACCGTAAAGTACCTCCCATCGCCAGGGTTCATTTCACCTACAGGTCACCGAATCACGTCGTATACTGCGCGTCTAGGCGAACTTTTGCCGTGAGTGCTTGACTCTCAAAGAACTCCGCCAGGCTTCCTGTGATGGCCGCCATCGAGGCTCGGTCCGCCCGGGCCTTATGAAGTTCTAAGACCCAGGCACGCGCCTCGTGCAGAGCCTCTACAGGAGAAGCCGGAGCAGGACGGCACGTCATCGTCTCCATTAAGACTCCTCACGATGGGGTGGAATTTATCTTCGCCATAATGGTACGAAAGGAAGCTCGGCGTATCGTTCCACGCCACCTGCAGGTCGTTATCCAGCAGCGTCACCGCCTCGGAGTGACTCCAGGCGGTGCGCTTAATAAGGTTTTGGATGCCAAAGGAGCGCGGAACCCGGATAAGGCACTCCCAGAAGGGGAGCAAATGTGCGGCGGTCGGCTGATACGAAGATTATCAGTAGAAGCGACCGTCACCGCATCGATTATAGGAGGTGACGGCTTCGTTCGCTGCTCGGAGATACGCTATCAGGGTGCAGACCGCGAACTTTGTCGAAGCGATCAACATGAAGAAACGCCCTAGGGAGTCATGGGGATCTAAAACATCGGAGGTATGGTACGCAAAGGTAATGGGTATCGCCACGCAGAGGTGCGAGGATACCCAGTGGTCCCTCCAACAGTCGTTCACCTTGAGGTAGTACTTCGGGCGTTGCCCGGAAGGCATGTCGTGGAATTGCGTGTGAAGCCAACCATAGAAGTATGCGAAGGAGGTGCGTACTCGAGTCTTATCCGCAAGGTACGTCCCCCATCGATATCGGTTGAGCGAGTAGAGGCGATAGTAAGGGGGATCTAAGGGCAACACCGCTAGAGCCGAGCGTTCATCGGCAATGCTTCTGGGTCGCCCCGCTCGTTGATGTAAGCCCTCCTTGTGAAGGAGTACCTGGAGTCCCGCCTGAAACTCGCATTGCTCGGCGGACCTCAGATATGGAGTATCGCATTGTCTTAACATGGGTGGAGCGTTGTTACCGTGCACCGGATTCTGAAGCCAGTGAGCACGATAGGCGTCCACCCGGTTCCATTTATGGTCGTTCCAAGCAACCTCCGATACGGCGCGGAATCGCGTCGCCTGGAGGTACGGTCCGAAATGGTGGATGTAGTCCTCCACGGGGAACGGGAGACTGACGCGCCTGTCGTGGATCGGAACGAAGACCCGCGCGGCAGGATGGTCTAAGTGATTCCCAGGGAGGAAAGGCGCACCGGTGGAGGTGTGGTACACCTCAGGATTTGATGGAGATGTAGGCGCCGGAGTTGGAGAAGACATGCCGAAGGGGTAGGAAGCTAAGTGAGTGGCGACCGAACGCGTGGTAGCACCTGAGGAGAGTGACGTGAGGCCACTTGGGGAGCGGCCCGTGGTTATACGCCCGACCGGGGAGGGAACCGCGTCAAGCCGCCTTCGTGGAACTCGCTGAGAGACCGGGCGACCGGAAGCAGACGAAGCATGGAGGACCATAGTGTGGCGTAAATTCATATCCAGTGGAGGCCGACGGGGGCGCGGACAAGAACATTATGAGATGATGCCCCTTCAAGGAGACGGAATGAACGGACGCGACGAATCGGGTGCTCCCTGAAGAAGAATCCTCACAAGAATCGGAGTGTCAAGTGCATTTAGGGTGTCAGTGTCCACTCCGGACTGACTCAAGATCCGGCCACGGAGGTCGCACGCCTGCAACGCCCACGATACGCTGGAGTGCGCGGAACGTCACGTCGCCGACTGGTGCGGATGCACCAACGGGATAAGCCGAGAAAGAGGAGACGCAGCCGAGGCAAGGACGGCCAGGGCCCGTGAAACACCGCAAGGGATAAAATAAGAGCCCGCGGCAGTACGCCGAGCAGGAGTATGGAAGTATGAAGGATCGCCTGAAGGAAAGAATTTGTCACATCGCTGGAGGCCGCGCTTGCATCAACACCGATAGGAGCCACCCCGGGGATCAAGGAATCGGAAGATGCACCTCAAAGATATGGTGCAATTGAGGAAAGGGTGTATGTAGTACAGGGGCTCCTAAGGAAATATGGTGCTGTGGCTTTATGGCGTGATAATCTTAAGGAGGACTCGTATTTTATTTACTGAGCCACGTGGTGCATAAGTTTTCCCGCGTGAGCTACAGTATACTAAAGGGACGGTAGAATTTATATTTATTTTAGTTCATTTATGCCGGTAATTACTATAGCAGTGAGACCTTCAGAGGGGGGCTCCTAGCTTGATACTTAATCTGCCGGTTGAGCTACTTCTCTGGAGAATTGAAGGAAGCACCCTTGAGTCTTCATCTACTTTTCCGGTTGGAGATTCCCGTTGACTATCCTCAGGTTTCTAAGCCGCCTATCCCTACGTCGCATCATAGCAGCTTCTGTAGGAGCATTGTCCGCCCTTTAAACCTCCCCCTCCGCTTGGTGTTTGTGGATCCCCTTTAAGAATTCTCCCGGCTCGCGACAGCGGATAACAGAGACCAACTTTAGGAACACGCACCTTTGAAGTCAACAAGAACTCCTAACGGACGTTGTGCTCTACTACCTCGAAACGAGGGCTGACAGTACCACATTTAGAGGTGTGATACAGCTCAGGATTGGAAGGAGACGTAGGCACCTGAGTTGGGGAAGTCATGCCGGAGGTGTATGTAGCTTGAGGAATGGCGACCGAACGTATTGTAGAACCTGAAGAGAGTGATATGAAGCCACTTAGCGGGCGGCCCGCAGTTATCTGCCCAACAGTTGAGGAAGCCGCGTCGAGACGCCATCGTGGAATTCGCGGAGAGAACGGACGACCCGAGGCAGGCGAGGTATGGAGCACCATGGCTGGAAGAAAGTTCATATCCACTGGAGACCGACGGAGGCACAAAAGAGAAGATTATGAGATGATGCACCTTCACGGAGGTGAAACCGGTAGACTCGATGAGTCGGGTGTTGCCTAAAATGGATTGCTCGAAGAAATCAGAGCGTCGAGTGCCTTGAGAGAGCCAGGAACCAGTCCGGACTGACCCACGCTCCAGCCGCAGAACTCGAACACCTGCGCCACACACGAGTCACTCCAGTTGTGCGGGATATCATGCCGCCGACTGTCGCGACAGCACGGACGAGTTACGCAAAAAGGAAAAGACGAGGCGGGGTCAAGGTGGGCCAGGGCCTGCAAACGCTGCAAGGGATAAAACAATAGCCCGGGGTTGTATGCCGCGCAGGAGTATGGAAGTATGAAGAAACGCCTAAAAGAGAGGATGTGTCACATCCCCAGGGGCCGCGCTGGCATCAAAAACGATAGGAGCCACACGGGGATCGAACCAGTGGATTATGCAACTCGAAAAAGTGGTGCAGTTCAGGAAAGAGGGTATGTAGTACAGTAGATCCCAAGGTGATATGATGGTGTAGCTTTATGGTGTGATATTCCTAATGAGGGCTCGTATTTTATTTACTGAGCCACGTGGTGCATAATTCGGCCTGCGCGCGCTACAGTATCTCAAAAGGACGGTAGAATTTATATTTATTATAGTTAATTTGTGTGGATAAGTACTACAGTAGTGAGACTTGCCGAGGCGCGCTCCCGGCCTGATACTTAATTATTCGGTCGAAGTGCACCTCTGGGGAGGTAAAAAAAGCACCATTGAATCTTCATACACTTTTCCGGTTGGAGACTTCTGTCGATCGTCCTAAGGTTTCTACGCCGCCAGTCCCCAGGTCGCCTCGTAGCAGCGCCTGAAGGAGCACTGTCCGCCAAGTGAAACTCCTTCTCCGCTTGGTGTTTGCGGATCCACATTAAGGATTCCCCCGACTCGCGACAGCGATTACCGTTGACCACCTTTAGAAACTTCCGTTTTTGGAGTCAACAAAAGCTCCTAACGGACGTTGTACTCTACTTCTTCGAAAGGATAACTGACAGTACCAGGGCAAGCACCTTTCGGGCAACCCTTCCCCCGTTTTAGTTTCCACAGCCGACCATTACTGTGGTACTGTCAGCCCTCCTCTCGAGGTAGTAATGCACAACGTCCGTTAGGAATTTTTGTTGACTCCAAAAGTTCGTTTTCCTAAAGGTGGTCTCCGGTATCCGCTGTCGTGAGTCGGGAAAATTCTTATAGTGGATCCGCAAACACCAAGTTGAGGGGGAGGTTCACTGGGCGGACAATGCTCCTACAGGCACTGCTACGATACGACCTGGGGATCGGCGGCCTAGAAACCTGCGTTAATGGACAAGAGAATCCAACCGGAAAAGTAGATGCAGACTCAAGGGTGCTTGTCTTTACTTCCCCAGAGTTTGAGCTCAACCGGCAGATTAAGTATCAAGCCGGGAGCCCGCCTCGGCAGGTCTCACTACTGTACTAACTACCTGTATAGATTAACTAAAATAAATAATAATTCTACCGTCCCTTAAGGATACTGTAGCGCACGCGGGTGAAGTTCTGCACCAGGTGGCCCAGCAAAAAAATACGAGGCCTCCTAAGAAATATCATACCATAAGACCACACCACCATTTTTTCCTTAGGGGCCACTGTACTACATATCCCCTTTCCTAAATTGTACCACGTCCTCGAGGTGCATCTTCCGATTTCTTGATCCCCGGAGTGGCTTCTATTGGTGTTGAGGCCAGCGCGGCCTCCGGTGATTGGCACGTTCTCTCCTTCAGACGTTCCTCCCTTCCTTCATACTCCTGCGCAGCGTATTGCCGCGGGCTCGCGTTTCATCCCTTGCGGCATTTGTGGGCCCTGCTCCTTCTTAACCCGGCTGTATCTATTCCTCCTTGGTTTCACTCGTTGGTGCTGCGGCGCCAGTCGATGGCGCGAGCGTCTGCGCCTTCCGGCGTGCCGTGCAGAGTGCAAACGCGCAACGTCTGTGGACGGAGCGTGGATAAGTCCCAAGGGGATACCGGCCCCCTGGAGGCACTCGCCACTCCGATTCCTTCGAGGCTTCTTCTTTTGGAAGCACACGCTTCCTCGCGTCCGCTCATCCAATCTCCGTGAAGGTGCAAGACTCAGAATACTCCCGTTCGCATCCCCGTCGTTCTCCGTTGGATATGAACGCGCGCCTCGCTATGGTGCTCCATGCCTCGCCTGATTTCGGTCGCCCGGCTTCTCCTCAAATTCCACGATGGCGGCTTGACGCGGCTTCCTCCGCGGTGGTGTATATAACTACGAATCGTTCCCCAAGTGGTGTCAAATCTCTCTCCTCAGGTGCTACGACGCGTTTGGTCGCCATCCAACCGGCTTCGTACACCTTCGGCATGTCTTCTCCGACTCCGGCGCCTACATCTCCTTCGAATCCTGAGGTGTACCACACCTCGACCGGTGCACCATTCCGTCCAGGAGAGCATTTCGATCATCGCGCCACGCGGGTATTTGTCCCGTTCCACGATAGGCGCGTGAGTCTCCTGTGTCCCGTGGAGGATTTCATTTACCACTCCGGCCCATACCTTGAGGCGATGCGATTCCGCGCCGTACCGGAGGTTGCGTGGAACGACCAGAAGCGGAACCGCGTGGATGCATATCGCGCTCACTGGCTTCATACTCCGGTACATGGTGACAACGCTCCAACCACGGTGAGACACTGCGATACTCCATACCTGAGGTGCGCTGAGGAACGAGAGGTCCAGGCGCGACTCCAGGTACTGGTCCACAAGGAGAGCTCGCACCAGAGAGCGGGGCGAACCGGAAGCATTGCCGATGGGCGCACTGCCCTCGCGGTGTTGCCCTTCGATCCCCCATACGATAGCCTCTACTGGCTCAACCGGGATCGATGGGGGACGCACCTTGCGGACGAGACTCGAGTACGCACCGCTTTCCGGTACTTCTATGGGTGGCACTACACGGATTTCCATGATATGCCTTCCGGGCAACGCCCGAAGTACTACCTCAAGGTGAATGACTCCTGGAGGGACCACTGGGTATCCCCGCACCTCTGCGAGGCGAGGCACATGACCTTCGCGTATCATACCTCCGAGGTCCTGGATCCCCATGACTCCCTAGGGTGGTTTGTCATGTTGGTCGCCTCGACGGCGTTGGCGGTCGGCACCCTGATGGCGTATCTCCAAGCAGCGGACGAAGGCGTGACCTCCTATACCCGATGCCGCGGCGGCCGCCTCTAGTGGGACTCGTCATAATAACCGATCCCTGGGCGTTTGCTCTCCTTGTCGGCGTCCATCATACGTGTTCTGCGCTCCTTCGGCATCCACAACATGGTTAAGGGCACCGTATGGAGTGAGTCCGAGGCGGAGAGGCTGTTGGATTACAACCTCCAGGTGGCATGGAATGACACGCCGGGTTTTCTCTGGTACGACTACGGCGAGGACAAGTTCCACCCCATTGTGAGGAGTCCGAATGGAGACGATGACGGGCGAGCATACCTTGCCTTTCCCCCTCTGGCGCCTTTACGGTTTTCTCAGGTGCCGTGGCTCCGAATACCCGACTACGACCCCTTGATGGAGAGCCTGGCGCATGATGCGCCCCGTCGGCTACTGGCTCCGTCCCAGAATATGAACGCACCTCCTGAGGTGATAACTCCGCGGCCCGCCGCAGTGCCGAGTGCTCCCGCAGTGGTAGCCGCCGTGTCTCCTATGGAAGAGAACAAGATTGTTCCCGTCCCGTTACTTTCGGCCCCAGTGGTGCAACCCCGACTGCGGAGCGTCCCTGCGCCTATTACTCAGCCTCGCATGCGGAGCGTTCGAGTTCCAGCGCCGCCGTCACCTCCGGTGTCACCGACTCCGTCCTTGGCTTTGCCGATCTCCACTGCGGAGCCTGTGGAATCCCATCGAGGAGCCCCTGTCCCAGCTGGTCCGCTGTCCGCGGCTCCTTCCATGGCGGTTGTTGCGCCGTCAACGGAGGTGGCCGCGTCGAGTGCACCGTCGGGAGGAGTCTTCTCTGGGGCTCTGGAGGTTGCCTTTCAGGAGTTGGTGCAGGCGTGCCTGGTGACAGGCCGTCCTGCTCCGGCGTCTCCTGTAGAGGCTCTGCGCGAGGCGCGTGCTTGGGTCTTAGAGATTAACAAGGCCCGAACAGACCGAGCCTCGATGGCGGCCCTCAAGAAAAGCCTGTCGGAGTTCTTCGATAGCCAAGCTCTCACGGCAAAGGCGCGCCTCGAAGCGGAGTATTCAACACACTTTGGTGACCTATAGGTGATAGGACCCTGACAAATAAAAGATCCTTCGGATGGAGCAGAAGCTCCATGAACGGTAGTTCCAATATGACTTAGGCCGTGCCCTCGTGCTCAACGACACGAAGTTCCGCCGTGGGTGCATGCGAAAAGCGAGCAACAGCATCCTAAAGGCAAAAAAGATAACTACAGGTAGGGGATAGATGGCGGAGACGAAAAACATCTCCGGTTGGGGGCCCCCTCCCCCTTTCCTAAACGGAAGCGCCTATGTGGAGAGGCGTTTCCGCACCAGATTGGCGGGGTATCGCCTAAGGACGCTCTGCGGGATATGTTCGGGAGGTTCTTCCGTGTCGTCCTTCGAGGTGTACCCATACCAACGGACGCAGTACAGTATTCCTGTAGGGGTCTGTCGATGGGAGACTATATGGTTAACCGCGTAGAGGATGTCACCTTCGGGGGGTCAGGATGGCATCGGGAGACTCCGGTAATGGTTCACCGAGAGCGGTGATGAGGTTCTCAGTATCCCGTGGCGTCGTCGCGCCTAAGGGGGTCGGATGAAGAATCTCCGCGCGTTGTCCCTGAGGTGGGGTAGCGAGCGCTCCTGAGAGGCTGGGCGTTCGGACTTTCGTTACCCTATCACGGGAAACGACATCTCTGAGCCCGTTCACCTCAATGACGACAGTGTCCCTAGAGGTGGTCAGGACTTTGTAGGGGCCTGAGGTGGTCGGCGCTAACTTGCACGTGACATCCGGCGGTTTGTCGGATGTTTCCCGGGTTTTGTCGAGGAAAACCTCGTAGCCTTCCTTCAGGTGAGGGTTTTCCATCACCTTCCGGTCGAAGTCCTGCTTGTATCTCCTCTGCGAGGCATTGAGTCTCTTCTTTGCGAGGGAGAGTGCGTTCTCATACCGCCTTAGGATAGAGCGTTTGGCTTGCGCCGCTGTTGGCGACTGTGGCCCATCCGCTGGGTGCGCCGTAGCGCGTGCCGCAATGACGGCACTTGGCGGGATGCGCGAGAGCACCAGATTGAAAAGAGCGGTCTCCTTGGAGCCGTGCACCTGCAGGTTGTATGCATACGTGAGGGGGCCCACATATGCGTCCCAATCCTTCTGGTGGTCCGCGACGTAGTGCTTCAACCTCGAGGCGATGGTCTTGTTGAACCTTTCCGCCTGTCCGTTTGTCTGGGGATGATAGGCAGTTGTAAATAACAGTTTCATCCCCAGTATTCCGGAGACGGCGCTGAAGAGCTTCGCCGCAAACTGGGGGCCATTGTCCGTAAGGAGGTTCAACGGTATCCCGTAGGGATAAACCCAATGCTCCAGAAAGGCGTCGGAAACCACTGCTGCAGTGGTGCTCCGGAGGGGGATGGCACGCGTGATCTTGGAAAAACGATCCGTGATCACGAGGATAAATCGGTGCCCTTGCTCTGTCTTGGGGAGAGGACCCAAGATGTCCATGGCCAGAAACACCAACGGTCCTGAAGGTGGGAGCAGCGTGAGCGGAGTCCGGTGTTTCCGTATACTCCTCCTAGCGGCGGCGCAGGAATAGCAATCCGCCACCGTTCGGAAGGCGTGATTAGCCATGTTCGGCCAAAAGAACTCCCTCCGCTTGGTGAAATACATCCGAGATCCACCTAGGTGCCCGGCGAGTCGAGGATTATGCGAGAGATACAACATTCTCGCCCGTAGCTTCGTCGGGACCACCTTTTGGAGAGCTCCATCCAGGGAGGCGCAGCGTACAAGCACGCCGTCTCGGTCGACGCCGAATGATGATGTCAAATTCCCCACAGTGGCGAGACACTTCTTGCAGTATGCATCCATACGCTGTTCCTTCAGAAACTCCGCTACGGTAATGGGGAGAACTTCTTTCTTCTCCTCAACAAGAGCCATCACCTCAGGGAATCCGCTATACTTTCCTTCAGGTTCACTGCATTCCAAACACTCTCCATCGGATCCTTCTTTCCCGTCGGCGACTAGGATAACCAGACACGGGATAGTGTCCTCCAAAGGTTTTTTGTCCTCCCCCTCGGTGGAGATTCGCGAGAGCGCGTCCGCTGCCTGGTGTTTAATGCTAGGGCGGTGGACGATGTCAAACTCGAACTCCAGGAGGCGTACCCTTCACCTTTCCAGGCGACCAGAAGCACCCGCCAAGGACAGTGTCCACTTCAGTAGTGCGTGGTCCGTCCTCAAGATGAAACAGGAGCCTTTCAGGTACGGGCGTACAAGCAAAACCACCCACACGATGGCAAGACATTCGCGCTCCGAGGTGGAGTAGTTCCGTTCCGTAATTGTGAGGCTGCGACTCCAATACCCGATGGGTTGAAGTCCACCTTCCGGTTGCTCCTGTAGGAGGGCACATCCGACCTGGTATTTACAGGCCTCAGTGTCCAGCATCATTCGACCGTGCTGCTTCGGAAGTACCAAGATCGGTGGTTCTATTAGCCTCCTCTTCAGGGTGTCGAAGGATTCAAACTCCTCGTCCGTCAAGATAGCCAATTGCGTCGGCTTGTCCTTCTCCAAGAGGCGATTTAACGGCGCCGCAATACGGCAGAAATTCGGTGCAAACCTATGGAAGACGTTACACAACCATAAGAAAGGGCGGAGCTCCGTCTGGTTTGTGGGAGGGCGAGCTTCCTTGATGGCGTCCTGAGTTTTCCTGGAAACCTGTAGGCGGCTCGGGAGCACAACCTGCCCCAGGTAGTCCACCGATGCCTTGAAAAAGAAACATTTCTTCAGCTTCAAGGTGAGTCCAGCATCCTTTAGGAGTTGGAGCACGTGCTTCACATAAATGAAGTGCTCCTCCACGCTGCGGGAGTATATGATGACGTCATCGATATACACCAAGGCGTACTGCCACTTCACTTTTTACAGGATAATGTCCACCACTCGTTGGAACGTAGTGGGTGCATTCTTCAATCCAAATGGCATCCTTAGGAATCTGAAGATCCCGCAATGCGAGGTAAACGTTGTTTTATCCTTATCGCAGTCGTCCATCTCAATCTGCCAGTAGCCGCTGTTGGCATCCAGCGTGGAGAAAACGGACGCATCGCCTAGGGAGTGAATACACTCATCCATACGGGGTATCGGGTACAAATCGCGTACCGTCACCTCGTTAAGGCGCCTGTAGTCAATACAGAACCTTAGGGAGCCATTTTTTTCTTGGAAAAAATCACCGAGGAGGCCCATTCGGAAGTGAAAAGCTCGATAACGCCCTTTTCCAGCATACAATGGACCTCATCGCGTTCAAAATCGCGCGCATTGGGTCCGGCCCTCCTCGGAAGTTGATGTACCGGTTTTGCATTCGGTGTGAGATGGATCCTGTGCTTGGCCAGGCTGACCTGACCCAGGCGACCAGACCACATGTCCTCATAGACGGATAGCATCTCCACTATCATATGGCGATACCCTTCGAAATCATCGTCAATTTGAAGCTTCTCCTGCCAGGTAGCAGGATTCTCTTCCTTTAAAGCCTTTGAAGTCGCTTCCACCTCCATGGTGGCGATTGCATCGCGGTCCGCAAGGTATTCCGATCGAGGAAGGTGAGCCAGTCCTGCAGGGGCGGGTAGTGCCAGTCCGACGACAATTCCTTTCTGGAGCCGTAACGGCGACTCCTTGAGGTTGGCGAGCACAACCCTGAAGGGAATGTTCGGTACTATTTCCATAACACCGTTCGTCATCATGGAGTGCTGCTTCGTCGTCAGGTGTGGGCTCCCCTGTAGGATTGAAAGGCCAGATGCAGAGGTCTGCACCCAAACTTCGGCCTGACTCCTCGCGGGTATTTCCATGCTCTTCACCACGCGGAGCTTATTCGACTGCGTCTCCGTTAGAAGATTACCCACATGACGCGCGTTGGCGTCCGGTCCTGGAAATGCGGACACAATACCTACAAAGGTGGCGTCGTCAAACGTCACCTTCCGCAGGCGTGGGAAGATTGCACGTACATACCGATCCACAAAGGAAGTGCCCAATATGCACTGTGCGGCCAAGTTGGTCGCCACGAGGAACCACACTTTCACCAGTAAGGAGCCCAACCGGAGGTACAAGGGGATTGCGCCGAGGATGTTCAATGCTCGACGCGACGCATCACGCACCGTAGGGAGCTTGCCAATCCTCAAGGAGCCGAGAGCAGACCGCGGGAGCACGTCGGCGTGCACAAAATGGGGGCCAGCTCCGGTATCGAGGACAGCGCGCACCGTGGTGGAGGCGAGCGGGGAACATCGTATAGAGGCGAATACCATGTAATTCTCACGGCGGAGTGGGCAAACAAAATCCGCAAAGGTGTCAAAGGGTCGAACGGGATTGGGGGGCCCGCCGATTCTGCGTCGATGGAGCAGACGGCCTCTCTTTCTTTCCTAAAGGCGACCCCCGTGGAGCTGCGGCACGATGTTAAAGAGCCACGCGGAGCCTCTTCGCGTGGCTCTGAGGGTTTTCCTGGTTGGAGAAGGGCTGAGTTCCAGTCGAGGATGGCGTCTGCGGTTGTGGATCGCGATGCGACGTGTTCCCTTGAGGTGCAACCGGCTTGGGCATTGGCACCTGCGTTGTGGGTGCAAGTGACAGTGGGAGAGGCTGCACTCCCGGTGGAGCACGATAACCGTAGTTTCCTTGAGGGGAGCGGATGCCGCGATACGCGGTTCGATAACTTCCGCTCTCCGTTGGTGTGTCCTTCAGTTCATGGAAGTTTTTCTACAGTTCCTGCAGTATGGCAGCCCTCATTGCCGGGGTGAGAGTCGTACAGTGTACGGGCTCTCGTGACAAGCAAATCCTGCAAAGCGGTGGGTAGCCTCAAGGGATCGCAAATCGGACGCTACTGTAAGATCCTGCCGAGGCGTACGAAGTGGGAGACGAGGGTGTCCTCGTCCTAGACGGTGCTACCTGAGAGGAGGCGTATGTGAGGGGGGCCTCTTGCTCTCCTACGAGCGTGAGCTTGGCGACCTCCTCCAAGGTGCTGGAGTCCAACGTCAGGGCGGATGCCTGACGGATCCTTGAGGCCGCCGGTCTGTCCGAAAGTGGAGTGTGGCTACGACGAGCGGCACGGTGGGTATCCCCATAGGATTCCGCGAAATGCGCTAGCTTCGTATAGGTGGTCTTTTGGTGCGTTGCCAGGTGATTACGCACCCTCGCGCGTATCGAAGGAAGGAGTCCCTCGACAAACAACGACTTCAACCGCCGTTCGGGGTAGACGTTCCCACACCGTAGGGCCTTCGTCCACAATTTCTTTGAGAACTCCGTCTCGGTCATTCCCGTGTTTTGCCTGTAGGAGGCCACTTCAGCATCAGCATCGGCTATCACCTCGTCCGTGGCGTACCTTTTAGGAGGAAATTGACTACCTCCGGGTACGTCGTCAAGATCTCCGTTCCAGAATAATCCACAATGGTGCCCTCCCACGTGAGGCGTGGCTGCACCAGCGAGTGTGCTTGGCCTGTGAGGTAGAACTGAAAGCATCATACGGCAGCACCTTCATGGCCACCATTGGTGTTACACGCTGAACGGACGCGCGTAAGAAAATTCAACACCGAGATGGGGTCTCCGCCTGAGAAGGAGTGCTTCTTCATTTGAATATCCATGCGGCGCTGGATCTTCGTGAGTCGTTTAGCGACCAACGCGTCGTTAAGAGTGGAGCGATCATTCAGCCTGTAGGTGTCATAATCCACCACTTCTGAGAAGAGGTTGTTAAGCGGGACGACATTCCTGGCCCTTCTGCTCTTCTTCTTGGGAGGTATAATGTCCTCCGAGCTGGAGCTGTCCACGGATTCGGAGTCTGAGCTTCTCTCCGAATCGGTGTCTCACTTTCTTCTTTTCTCCCTCCGTTTCTTTCGGCGTCTTTCCTTGAGGTGGTCTGCGTTACTGACGATACCACCGTTATTGCGATCCACCCGAGAAGTATCCTGTTCTTCTCTCCTTAGGTGAATTTCTTCGCAACCGGTATCCTGTCCTCCTCCGCGGAGCGTCAGGTCCGGACGGTGCATAGCAAGATTCCTGAGGTGGTCCCGTTTCCCTACGGCAGTATCCTTTCCTTCTCTGGCGTAGGGGGTGGCAGTATCCTGTCTTTCTGTGCCCGGGGTCACCTTAGGTGTTGATAGAGGGAACCTCTCCTGTACGGAAGAATAAATTTGAAACGCCGCTGCGGGGAGCAGCTGCGCGATTTGGGAGCGAACCTCCGCACGGATAACATCTGATATCACCTCAAGGAAGGGATCGGAATCCAGCAAAGCATCCACGGCACGGTGAGCGCTCTCCGTTGCGATTTACTCCACAACGACGTGGCGGCGCGCTCCGAAATGGGCTTCAACACCTGCAGGTATTCTTTCGACCAGCTCTTGGGAGAGCCAATCCGTAAGGTGCGGGGCCAGCGACTCCAGGAGGGAGTTAGACTCCGGGTGTTCACGTCCCTGCAGCTTCTGAGGCGGCGGCTGCGATGCCGTGTGCGGTTCTTCAACCTCCACATCGGCATTCTCCAGAGGTGCCGCGGGGGATTGCGCTCGCCTCCGATCATACATTCTCCTGAGGCGATTCCTGAAACACTCCATAGAGAAGCCAGGATTCTGAAGGAGACTTTCAGGGTCCTCCAGTGTGGCGGCCATCTCCTGGGGAGTGCTGCGCGTGCTGCGCCCACCGACGGAGTCGGTTGCTTGAGGATCCTGTAGGGGGGTTTTCTTTTGGGGGTTCTGAGGGGTCCATAGAGGAGTAGGTCGGGGGTGATTTTCTTCCACTTCCGAATCACCTTAAGGAAGAATTCTACTGTTGGGGTTCGGTCGTTGCAAACTAGTAACACGGTTCTGCTGAGACTTGTGCGAATCCTTTAGGAACTGTGACCTTCTAAGTCGGGAGACCAGTTGTGGTACTGTCAGCCCTCCTCTCGAGGTAGTAAAGCACAACGTCCGTTAGGAGTTTTTGTTGACTCCAAAGGCGCGTGTTCCTAAAGGTGGTCTCCGGTATCCGCTGTCGCGAGCCGGGGGAATTCTTAAAGGGGATCCGCAAACACCAAGTAGAGGGGGAGGTTCACTGGGCGGATAATGCTCCTACAGGCACTGCTACGATGCGACCTAGGGATCGGCGGCTGAAAAACCGGAGTTTATCGACGAGAGATTCCAAGCGGAAAAGTAGATGGAGACTCAAAGGTGCTTGTCTTTACTTTCCCAGAGGTGAACCTCAACCGACAGATTAAGTATCAGGCCGGGAGCTCGCCTCGGCAGGTCTCACTACTGTACTAACTACCTGGATAGATTAACTAAAATAAATAATAATTCTACCGTCCCTTAAGGATACTGTAGCGCATGCGGGCGAAATTCTGCACCAGTTGGCCCAGCAAATAAAACACGAGGCCTCTTTAGGAATATTATACCATAAGACCACACCACCATTTTTCTCTTAGGATCCACTGTACTTCAATTTCGGTTCGTTCATCACCCTGTGGTTCTACTAGCATTAGTGCATCGAATTCTGTCACTGCTAATATAGGCGCATTCACCGCGCTTGTTGCCTCAAAACCTCAGTAGTTGTGCTACCACGTATGTCTCAGGGGTTTTGCTCCCACCTTTTAGGTTGAACCTACTTGGCACTCCCTAGCTACGCGTCCACACGAACACCCTTCGGTTTGTAGCCGCTCCGGTTGTGCCACACGAAATAATTGCTATCCATGTGGTTCCAGTACGCAACAACGCGTCATATCTATTTTGACGGGAGCCGCTGGCCCACAGAAAGTTTCAGGAACAGAGTGAAAATTGAAAAGCGACCAGAGGAGTGAGACATAAAAGTAGAGTAAGAATGGGAGAGGTCGCCCAACGGCGGTGCTACGACTGCGGTGGAGTAGTGAAGGAGATGGGGTTCGAGTTAAAGCAGATTGGGCTCGGTGGGAGGTATCCACTGAGCAGAAAGAGCGGAAGGTAAAAGATTGATCAAGGGGGACGATAGCGCTGGGAAGCGCGTGATGTGCCGGATGGAGGTTGCTATCAGCGTTCAGCTGAAGCTAGAGTACCACAACTGGCCATTAAACTTGCAAGACCTCCAGTTTGGAGGGGGTCGCGAGTTTTTCTTAACTGGCTATGTAGAAAAATTGATTGATGAAAACTATCAATATCAATAGCCTGTTAGTGTCCAAATTTTTGTATTTGCGGCTCCATTTTTTTTTTTTGTTGAACTGTTACACCGTTTTTTCCAGCAATGCATTGCATGCAGCAGTGTTCGTTTTTTACGGTTCGCGACACCATCGAGGGTGAAAAAAAACTTCACCTATGCCTTATCATATTATGATAGAGCATACAAAAACACGTCTTTAGAGCTCTCATACACGTTTTCCGCAATTCATTTGGCAAAGTTATGATAATAAAGGTGTTTCGGTACTATATGGTACGAAAAATGCATTCTAATCACTCTGCTCCGATAGATCGCTGCTGTTTTCGTCACTACCTTCATCGATA
>JAHNZQ020003147.1:266064-288127 GCA_019155205.2 Gracilaria vermiculophylla
CTTTTTCTTCACATATTCCTTCACTCGAGCCATTTCTACCTCATCCACAATCTTCATTTTCTTTTTCGGGGTCTGTATGGTACTTTCCGCAGCATTTGGATTCATATTGGAGTCATTACGGCCTTTTGTTCGGCTACTTCTTCGAAGAACTGGAGACGTTAGAGGTTGTATCTCGTCAACCATTTGACGGACCAAAAAAAGAAAAACACCTTTGAAACCGGATTGACGATTTCTATTATTGGTCCAAATTACAGAGTTTTAGCGAATCAACAACAGTTTCAAAAAATCCAAAACACCCTCGATGGTGTCGCGAACTGTTATCTCTTATCGTGCTGCACTGTTGTTTCTATAAAAAGTCAACCTGGTTGACTGTATTGGTTTATTTTGGGGGTGGTCTAATGAGAATCATTAGTACTAGAATGAAACAAGTATCGTCATTGTTCCAGCTTCATGGAACAAAAAAATGGGGCTCACATGAGACCAAATGATGTTATATGAGGCCAATTCTCGATGCAATATAAAAACAACTAAGAGGGCTGTTCTGATCTTGTATCATGGATCCCACAGGGTTAAAGGTAGCTACGATCCATAGTACCGATGGAACCTGATGATCACGCATGATTACGCACACTTTGCGTGAGCTTCAAATATGTGCTGTCTTGTACAACAGTTATAGTTTGTAGAGTGAAGGAAGCCAAACCGTTCGGAATGCGACGAATACACCCCCACTCTTTCAACAAACGATAATCGCAGAGATAAAAAAGATCACGCTTTGCAGAGATTTCGGTTCCAATGCGAGACATGTGTTTCAAAAATTGTGCAGAACCCGTAAAAGGTCTCAATGGGTCATGCAAATTTCGGCTTGGCAGCACCATGGCAGTTGACGCCTTCGGTTCCTGAAATGGACAGAGACGACTTCTTCTGTTGGAGCTTGGCCAAGGAATATTGATCTGCTGCTTGCCGAGCGAGCCTAATCAGGAAACACGTCACTCCCCCTCCTTGCAATCGATTGAGACGAGTTAAGAGAAGCAGAGCAGCAGCTTGATCAGCAGATTGCACAGTTGCTCCCTCACCCTCACTCACTTGACGCCCAAAGAGCTTGATAGCTCTGGTGAAGATTCTCTGTTCCTTATCGAAGTGTTTGGTAACATATGTAAGTTGAGTTCCCATACTCGGCGCAGGAAGCCCCATCTTAACGAGATATTCCTGCAAGTATCGTTTCTGACAAGCATTGGTAGACGAATGATGAAGTCGCTTTTTCCACAGAGGCATTATCTGGGAAGAATAAAATTTAAATGCGACGTCGTAACCACCATCCAAGAATAAAGCGCCGAGCAAGGCCTTTCGAAAGCGGCCACAGTTTCACCGGAAGTTAAGGTATGCGAATGACTGGTCAGCGCGCAAAATATACGGTGGAGAAGAGGAATAGAACTCCGAAACGAACCTCAAAAGAATCACCATAGCGCGAACCGTCTTTGCCACGCAACGTATTGTTCTCCAACAGGAACGAATTCAGTCCAAGAGCACTACATTTGAGATATGGTTAGTATCATATGGTAATAGACCTGTTTGCTTTCAGAAATAAACCAAAGCAGACGAGGGGCTTGACGTACAAACTGTGCTCTTTTGCAGACTGTCTCGACACCATGGTTTGAGAAATGGGGCTCAGCTTTCCTTCCGAAGCATTTGGGTCCCTGTCGAACAACGATTGAACGACGACAAGGCCAAACACCCGGTCACCCAGCAGTTCGAGGCGTTCGTTGTTGCGATTAATCTGAATTTGGTTGCCCGCTTGCTCGTAGAAAGCACTGGTAGACATGGACGCATTCACAACGGAACGATGGGTGAGTGCCTCTGCCAGCAGGGCGCGGTTGCCGAACTTGTGTTGAAGTATCTTTTCAACTTTGTGCAATTGCGACTCGGACAGAACATATTTGTCAGGCTCGCGATGCTTTGCAGCGGTCGTCTTGTGCCGAACGCAGCGTGGGGAGCTGAAAGCGGTTGACGCAGCTTCCGCATAGCAAAACCGTCGCCATAGTAGGTGTGAAGACGCTACGAATGCTCGAACAAGCATGGCTTACTGATTTAGACCTGAACGCTTGTGCACTCTATGGGGGTATCTGAGTATTGCTGCATGGCGGCGAGTGGAAAATGTTCATATTTTCGGATATACGGTTCACGAGTCAACGGTGATGATGCTGTGTGCAGTGTGCAGACTACATTGCTACACTGCGATTGAAAATCGAATACGTCGATCTCGATTTGGTCCCTGGGGAGACCCTTTTGTCCAGAGAAAGAACGGTCCCGCAAGCTTTTATTCACTGTGATGACTTTCAAATTTTCTGCTCTAGGCGCTCCACGGAGTATTTTGCACGAGGTAAGCTTCAGCACCTTATCAAGGTTGTGAAGCAAAATGGTACGGTAGCTCTAGGGTTCCTGTGAACACGTGAAATCAATCACGCTTCAGAACATCCTTGTCCTCTGGGTGCCGCTCCATGTACGCTGCCACATACGAGCAAGTTGGAATTATTTTATGTTCGTTCTCTCTGACGTAGGCGACGGCATGTTTCACAAGCTTTCCCGCAATCCCCTTTCCCCGCAGAGACGGCGGCGTGTACGTGTGGTGAATATTATAGACGGTTTTGTCTTCAGACAGCACGTATGATAGAAAAGCAGGTTCATCGATATCTGCGTACTTGATGATAAAACGGCATTGCTCTGGTTCATGGATCACTTCGTTGGCCATTTTTGGCAGACGGGTGCTTGTTGATCCAGAAATTGGGCGGAACTCCCGAAAGATTCGTTGAACCTTACCCTGTGTTCGAGGAATCCGAGCGACGGCGTTTGGGCTCGTGATCCTAAGCTTCTGAAAATTTTTACTCGCATTTCTCGCTTCAGTGCAGCGGGCGGCATATTGTGGGGATGACCTCGGCGGAATAGAAACTCGAGCAAACGACAGGACGAACTTACTCGGCATCGGTCGTTGGTTTGCAAGCAGGGATCAGTACTACGGTGAGCCACTTCCATCCCGTACACAAGCACGTTTTTGCTTGTTTATTTAGATCAGACGTTTATTCGAAGACTCCTCGTAAAGCAGCCGCAGGACTGCTTTTCACACAACTTCTCAAGGCCTTTTCTGCCACCGCACTGGTTTCATATTTTTCTTGGCTATGCTTGACCGCAACTGCTGAGCTTCTTCGTGTCTTGAGGTTTTGACGAAAGCGAAACCTACCGCAAACTTGTCTACAGACACCACGACGGTACCTTTCTTCAGCTCCTCGATACGATTTTTAGTCGATCTGCTGTAACAGTCAGCACATTGAGAGGCTTAAGACTATGATTTGTTCAGGATACAAAAAAGGTTTTACAACGTTGAGCTAGATAACTGTCTTTCGCAGATGAGCTCGCAATAGTAAATGATTGTCGAGCACGGTTATTATTAACGTTACTAGGATACAATGCCCTTACAACGATGGGCTCAATAATACTAACTCCGACGGTAGATGCTCATGAGATAGAATGATTACAATCCGAACAATGATATCGAAGTTATTTTTGTCCGCCTCACGTATGTTCAACCATGATGGGTTCCACCACATATTCTGCAAAAAACTTGAATATCTGACCACGAGCCCAAACAAATACATAGGTTGTTTTCCTGACAGAGACACAACGAAATCCGACTACCTTCACCACATGTTCATTGCGAAACACATTAAAGCATGTCCATAGACAGTCCAGTGTCAAGAGCACGCCAAAATTGCAAGCACTTAAACATGAACGAATATGCCACATATCCACCAACGTTTATCCTACAGCTGGGTTCGGTCTCTTTACTCGCAGCTTCAATGAAATATTCTCGATGCCTTCCCGTTTACCGATAAGTTTTCCATTTGTTCTCCACCCCTCCTTCTGAGACGACCCATTCGGCAACTTCTGATCCTCGACCTTCCTCTGGGACTTCCAAGGCTTCGCCAAAGGTTCGTCGTCATCACTACTGTCTTGACAGTCAGATTCGCTGATAAAATCCTTACTCTTTTTCGAGTCTCCTCTATCATGCGTCATGCTAATCTTTCCAGACATAGAACTTGGACGACGTACAGAGTTTTTCGTGTTGTTGGGGTTGCTCAGTGGCTCGCCCTCCATGTCTAAGGGCTCATCACAGTCGGCAGAACTTCGCTTTTTCGACTTTTTACCTTGACTTGAAGTCACAAACAGCCTCTTGGTAGACTTTTCCTTCAAATCCATGTCTTTAGAAGTGTCAATCGATGAACCTGATTTCATTCTTTTCTTGCTCCTTTCAAAAAAGTTTGAACTGTTTCCGTTCGCCATTTCGAGAACCTTTTGCGATCTTCTCCGCTTCCTAGTGAACAATCCAGGACGACGACTACTCTTCACTGGGTTTTGATCTATGTGCTCATCTGCAGGACGAATTCTCAACCTCACATGCACTTGAGAAGTGGTTTCTCCATTATCAGGTGCTCTTCTGTCTTTCTCTGACTTTATCTGCTTTGAGTATCCATCACTTCTGGGCTTTCGACCTTCAGAACGCTGCGATCTGTTCTTCTTGGCAGTAGACATTGTTGTACTTCCTGTATCTTGTTCTCGGATCTTGCGATCGTTCTTAACTTCGTCGTCTGAATTCGAGATTTGACCGTTGGCTAGATCAGAAGGACTAACTTGGCGTACGTAGCTATTCGTCTCCTTTGAAGAGGAGGATATCGGAACGCTGATAGATCGGGACTCTAAGGACTTCATGCGCTTGCTCCCTTTAGTCCCTTTAACAGGTTTTTCATTATCGTTCTCTTCCACCGAGTCCATTCTGTCCTCAGATTCCCCTTTATTTCCGTCACTCTGCCGACTTTGTCTTCTCCGCTTTCTCCTCTGAAACACCTCTTCTACTGTAGCTTCGCCTTCCATGACCCTTAACCATTCGGTTTCGGTCAGACTGTCAATGTCATGCATCACTTTTCGCTTTCTTCTTCCTCGACCATGCGACATGAGAATATCTTGTTCTCTTTCTTCAGCAGTCTTTTGGTCTAGTTCGGGTTGAAGAACCCAATCTGGAAGCTCCTTTTCTTCGGCAAATATACGCTTGTAGAACCCATTTACTTCAGTTTCCTTGTCATATTTGACAAAATCGTTGTATTCATCATCGTTCTGAGCAAAAAGGCGATTCAACTCCTCCATAGTTGGGACACTTCCCGTGCTGTCTTCATCATTCCTTTGACGAAGAATGTCTTTTAGCATCTGGTGTCTGTCCATTTCCGTGCTCTTATTATTGAACTGACCTGCTTGAATGATTTGCGCGTCAATCTGAAGCTTTCGATTGGCTTGCTCTAATATCTTTTCTTCAATAGTACTGGGACAAATCAATCGGAACACGCGAACGACTTTAGTCTGACCAATGCGGTGAGCACGATCCTGAGCCTGAAGGTCCATCATGGGGTTCCAATCGGAGTCAAATATAATAACGGTATCTGCAGTTTGAAGATTCAATCCCAATCCACCAGCACGTGTGGAGAGCAGGAAGCAAAAATACGGAGAATCCTTGGCATTGAACTTGTTTAGCAATGATTGGCGGTCATCAGCTTTTGTTGTACCGTCTAGGCGAAGGTACTGGACATCAATAGCCGCAAGGAAGTACTCTAGATAGTCCAAAGCCGCAGTCATTTGAGAAAATATCAATGTGCGATGTCCATGAAGCCGCAGTTTTGGGAGCATGTGGTGAAGCAAGTGAAACTTGCCACTAGCCCTGATTAAGTAATCCTGAGGAAGGTTTGCAATAGCTTCAAAATCGTAGAACAAATACGGATGATTGCAAACCTTTTTGCATTGCATGAGGAGGTTGTTGAATGCCTTGACCCCATTTGATTTTCCAGTAGCTAATCCAATGCGATTCATTACTTGGCGATATATTACTTTTTGCCATGAGGACATAGCACAATGGAGTACGTGTTCAACCTTCTGAGGCAGTTGTGATTCAACGTCAGTTTTCAGTCTCCGAAGAAGAAACGGTCGCAAAACTTGGTGCAGGCGATTGATGACCAACAAAGTTTCCTCTTCTTCCAGTTCTGCCGTATCTCCAAGAGCTGTTGTCTCGAAGGGTTTTTTGAACCATGTTTCAAATGTATCAGAGGATGCAAAAATCGTTGGTAACAAAAAGTTCAGCAACGCCCACAATTCAGTGAGATTGTTTTGCAGTGGAGTTCCAGTAAGGAGCAAACGATTCCGTGACTTGTACTTAACACCAAGCGTCATTGCCAGCTTGCAGTTGGCATTCTTCATTCGATGTCCTTCGTCAATAATAATATACTGCCAGTATATTGGGCTGAGTACATTCTGATCCTTCACAGTAAACTCGTACGTGGTGAGAACCACGTTGTAGTCCCCACTTGCCATTTGGGTTTGCTGAATGTTTTTCCGCGTAGATTTGTCCCCTCTGTAGACAACCTTCGTCAGGGATGGTGCCCACAAATCTAGCTCTCGCACCCAGTTCCCCATTGTACTGAGAGGGACAATGACCAAAAATGGCCCAGAGTTCCTCTTCTTTTCGACTAGATAAGTAAGGAGCGATATTGTTTGAATGGTTTTCCCAAGACCCATTTCGTCTGCGAGAATTCCGTTCAAATTGTTGTTGTACAGAGATACCATCCACTTGAGCCCTTCAATCTGATACGCTTTGAGGGTACCGTGGACCATTATGGATGGTTGTCGCACTTCTTCCTGCACAGAGTGAGTGACGGTATAATACATATCTCGCCTCCGCCTCATGGCATCAATTGGGACGGCATCTCTGTCCCTCAACTCTTCATTAAAAGTGTTGTAGGCACCTATACCGTCTGTGCCTTCAGCTCTTTCCCTCTCACGTTCGACCTGAGCCCCTATTCGCATAAGATAGCTGTCCGTTTGACGTACCAACTGTAACAAGCGCTCATTCTTCGTGTTCTTGAGAAGTTTGAGGTACGCTTGCTCGTCGTTGCTTCGAAGAAGTCGAAGTCGTTCTATTCGCTCCAGCTTCCTTCGCCTTTCCTCTGCTCTCCGTTTTTCGATCAGATATCGTTCAAAGTTCTTCCAGACGCGTGCTCGAGCGTTCTTGGACTCAGAAACTGCGTTTTTAAAGTCGTTGTAGTGCAACATGAGCCTGGCTTGAAGATCCTTGTTTCTTTGAGACTTGAGGGACTCCATGCGGGATTTATCAAACTCTGCCATGCGAATGCTATCCTTTGCGACAGTTTGAGGATGTCTCGGAGGCATCTCCGGAACAGTATCAAATGGCGTGATGCGAGGATATCCGTTAGTGTATGAATAGATCGGCGGATCTCTTCGCCTAAAGAGGCGAGAAAGATGATCTGGAGGGACACATCGATCTTCCTGGACAGCTGGAGAGTGCATCTTCTTCATTTCGGTGCAGACCCTGTTTCTAACAACTCTTTGCATTTCCAACAACGATAGTTGCTTCGCTTCGATAATGGCGTTTCTTCGCGTTTGCTCTGTCATATCCAGCGGCATTGCAGCCAGTTCTGCACGGCGACGTCGCAGAAGGCGGAGAATAACGCGTTCGCGTTCTGTGAGTACGGACCTAATTTTGGTTTGGTTGTCAAAGTTTTCGTGCTGCACCTGTTGAATTCTGCTGGGCGGCGGGTACAAGAATGCCTCCATAACATGTTCAGGGGTACCAATAGTGTCGTTCATGACGCCTTTCTGGGAAACAATTGCATCGTTTGCAACATGTTTCTCGACACGCTCCGGAACGGGTGCAGGTTTCCGATATCTGGAAAATTGGGCAGAGTGATTGGGACGACGATCAAGTGGAACAAAGTTCGCAAGGCTTTGGAGGTCAAGTGTTTGTGACATCTGTGGAACTACTCGAATAGTAGATGGAACGATTGGTGGTTTCATAAACGACACAGTGGGAACAAATGACCTGTTGGCTGTTGTAGGAACAGTGGGAATAGGCTGGTACGTTGGCTGCGCGGATGACGGGTTGAGAGTGAAGGCGGGGGGGTTTGAGGGATGCAGTTGATGCAGATGAGATGCGCGCAAGTTGATGTCGGAGGACTGGGCGTCTGCAGACATTCGACGTCGACGCAAGTTGGCATGGCGGGTTGAAGCTTTCATGCGTTGTATTTTCTGCGCCATGACAGAGTTCTTGGCGTGCACATCGTTGTGGGCGCGCATGCCGAGCTCGGTATCGGTGGTGATAAGCTTGAGAAGCGCATCGGTGGCTGTTCGCGACAGACGAGGGAGTAGATTTAGTTTGAGTGGCGCGTGGCGTCTCGCAGCTGGATCGAAATTAGGGTGGGCGGCTTGATAGGCGTTGGCGTCTGCTACGGCGGCACCGCGAAGGGTGTGAGCGTTCTTGAGCCCCATGATGGCAGCCATGGTGGCGGTGGAGACATCGATGTGCACAGCGCTGGAAAAAAGGTCGTTGGCAGTTCTGGCGGCATCGTTTGAGGTGGGGAGGAGGACAAGTCGAGCCTGGTTGACAAGCTGCAGCAGAGCTTGGATTCTCGGGTCTGCAGGCGGCACCCCGGAGTCGAGGAGACGGCGGAGTTGCGAAGCGGCGTGGTGAACAATGAGCTGCGGAACTCTTGTGGGGACTCCCGCCGCAAGAGCGGCAATTTCGAGCTCTCTGTTTGGGGACATTAATTTGGAGGGAGGAAATCGAAATACGAATTTCAGACGGAGATGAAGGGATAAGAGGTGGTTTGCGAAGGAGGTGCGGGGAGACAAAAGAGGGCGGTGGGAAAGGGCCTCGGGGGAGGGGGGATACAGAGCTCAAAGCTTGTTCGCGATGGGAAGAACGAAGAGCGACGCGTCTGCACGTTTCGGTTGACGAAGGAGACGCGCTGGCGACGGGGGAGGAGGGCTCGGCGGACACCCGCGGCGCGTTCCAGTGGGCGCGCACGCCACACAGCAGCGCGACGAGGCGCGGGCCCGAACGGGCCGTCGCTGCGCGGTTGGGGGCGAGTGGGCCTCAAAGGTCGCGCGGGTGGCCACGCGCACACGTGGCACAATTGCGTGCTCGCTCACCACTGCAGCAGGCGGAGTTGCGGGGCTTGCGACGCGCCCAGCGCGTAGCAGAGGGAAGCGGCGTGAGAGTCATCGACGGGCAAGTCCACGACGCGAAAGCGCTGCGCACCGTCGCGCGCAGCACCGGCTGCCAAGCCGGCGCCTTGCGCCTCTTCGCACACCAGCCCCGTGTGTTTGCCCACCGCAAAAGACCGCAACCCGCGTTGGATGCCATCGCCCGTGCATTTAACGAACGCCTCCTTCCGCGTCCACGCCCGCAGAAAGTGCACACGCGCGCTCTCCGCGTCGCCGCCGCACGCCTGCAGCCACCGTATCTCTTCTTCGTGCAGGGTCTTTCGCATCAAGCGCTGCAGCCCTCGAATCTGCCGGTCGTTCCGTTCTATGTCGATGCCCACTTCCCTGTCGCACGACACGCACACCAAACCCAAATTTCCCGTGTGCGACACATTGAACTTCAGCCGCCTGTCTCCGCTCAAGTGCGGTTTACCATGCGGCCCCCGCTTGAACTTAAGCTCACTGGCGCTTGCGTTTCGTAGATACCGCGCTAGCACGTCGCGCACGAAAGCTTTGCTCGAGCGGAATTGCTCTCGTCTCTGAGACAGCGCTGGCAACATGGGGTCAGACCTGTTCCACTTACGTAGTGTGTTACGCTCCCACGTACCGTTGCGTTTATCATATTGTTCGCTCGAGCTTTCTCTTCTTCGCAGAGCACCTGCGCCCACATGCGTCTCAGCCTCACGTCACACAGATTCGCTTTCCATACATCGATTCGGTTTCGTGCGCTGTGCATGCAACCATCGACGCTGACTGTCCATGCCGTCATTTTCATCATTTCGAGCGTCAACCTCCGCAGCACACCTCCAGAATTGCCCTCGTTTGTATCGACAGTACCCTTTCCAGTTCAACTGTAGAGCTGCTATCAAATCGGACTGTGTCTGCTGCTGTTACTGTACTAATGGACTTTCATGCCAGTCATCCCTTCTATCGTAGCAGTGGACCACAACTCATGTATCTGACGAGCAACAATCTTGCTCAACGCTGAAATGGGGCGTGCGACTAACCTGTAACTCGTACTACATCTGTCGATCATGAACGAGGCTATGCAAAATCTGCTTAAAATACAGCAGGACTGCGCCTTCTTTTCCAGCGCAAATACTGTAGAGACTCTTTGCGCGATTTATTTGTACCAAACTGGCTAAACCCACAATGAAAACATGCCAACCCCCAAGGCACAAGATATATTACTCTCCTGCATGTCTTGAGATGCCGGCAATAATCATGTCTATCAATTCACAATACGCCCTGTGCTACGCAACTCCTGTGAACACCCTGCTGGTATTTCTTTGTTTCGGTGAACAGTTGAGGGATGATAAGCTTGACAGAATGTGATAGGACCGCTGCTAAGCTACATGATACAAGAGTGTCGCATCCTGAAAAAAGAACTGCGCTTGTCATCAGATCCGATATGCTGTTCAAAGAACCGCTCTCTCGCCAGAAAGACCAGCACTCTTCCAGGCCACTCCCTGATGATATCATAGACTGATAAATTTCGGCGTTCACTAAATTCCCCTTCGCCAGTATACTCAATTAACCTGAAATGTACTGGTCTTCGATGGAGACCCCATCACAGATCCGTTTCGCTTCCCGAATGACGGAAGTCAGGCACACCACGTGAAGGCGAATCGCTTGTACTCCATAGGGCTTTAAACTTCGTGTAGACAGCCGAGCCTTGTCGTAACGAAGGTACACATGTATAGTTTGAGTCGTACTTCACATCTTCAAGGGGCACTTATCAGAACGGTGGTAATTCTCCGCTGTGACAGCGGAACAATTCACATTTGCTGTGAAAATTTGCACTTGTGCAGCATTGCATTCTCCGCGATTTATAGCCATATGCCATGTGCAATGAAGTTCAGAAAAGACGATTCATCCATTTTTCAATTTCTCAAGCCCCCGAGCAATCATCGAGAAGACCTATGGGGCAATTCTCGTAATCACTGACTTTCAGCTTCTGGTGTCCAAGGCCATGCAGTTTCAAACACGGAATATTTCACTCATCTGGTCGCGCCAAATTAATCCGAAGTATCTACCCTGTTTAATACAATTCTAGTCCATGGTGCAGCATTCGAATTGGAAGATTAAATCTATTTTCAACATACTTTGACAACGGAGAGTCTGCATTGCAGAAAAGACACGAACAATAATGCTGCTGTCTCCTTACTCACGGAGAGTGTAGATGGTGGAAAGGAATGTCGGTTTGCCTCTATCAGCAGGCAAGACCAGTAGCGGATAGTGGCAGCCACTTGTGATTCGCTTTTTTTCAGTATTGCTTCCCTTGTGAAGAGGGAGTTCGCTCAGGAAGCGGCGAAAAGCGAACGGTTACGAGTATTTTGCCTCGTTTGATACCGCTTCACTGCTGTCGAAGGAATATCTAACAACTCCCCTCTCATTTTCCTAAAGGCGTTTCCCGACCCACATCGAAGAGAAGCATCTGGGAGCAAGAAGGAGTTTTTCCGTCTTTATTCAAAATGTTTTGGACAGGAACGTCACGTGAATACTGTTCAACAGATTCTGAGGGGTCTGACTTTTCTGATGTTGAAGAGCGAGGATGGACCAGAACTTCGAATCGTCGTTCCAACAGATCCAAGAATGCGAGGCACGCGGCCCGCTCCCGCAAGAGATCATCGTGGTTTGCTCGATTACTGAACACGTCCGACTCATCATTGTCGCATAGAAGAAGCAAGAAGAACAGCAAGAGGTCGAGGATTCGCTTTGGCATGTGCCCGTATCCATCGCACAGCTGTGGAATGGTAAGCTGCTTCTACATATGCACTATCCCGAGTTAAGTGTTTATCACGGTACTGTTGCTAACATAATTGCTTATTTCCATTGGTTTCGTATGAAAGATTCTGTTGGCCGTTCTCCTCACTGTCTACCTTGCAGATTTCCTCAGTTTATTGGTATGGAACTCTACAGGAATTTCGTACAGGACTAATCATTCTAGCTCTTCATCTCAGAACATCGCTTCGTTGCGTACTTCTTCAGATCGACTCAAGGCTGAAAATTACACCATGTCTGCTCGAAGAAATGGAGGAGGCCAAACGGAGTTCGGCGAAGCACGGGACCGCCATGGAATCGTTAATTCTGATAACAGAGGAGACACAGGGGAGGAAGCCAGAATCCAGACTGCTCCTGCTGACCAGAGCTTTGATAAACCCTTTGGGCAAGCCGGGCAGCAGGACACAGAACTGCCAAAGCATCCAATGAACCGAAACATTGTCGAGTTGCAAGTCCCCGGCGGCACCGGAAAGCTTTCTCTTGAAACAGTCAAGGACTATTACCGACGCCTTGCGAAAGCTTACTTGGAAACTTTCAATGGCGGAATACATCGTCAGATGTTCTTCGATATTTTGCGTAGAAGGACCTATTCCCTAACGCCCCCAGGAGCGAACAAGGGAGTTCAAACGATCTTATTTCAAATTATCGACGGTCGAGTGTATATGATGGATCCGTACCAAGTTCCGAGGAATTCTAAGCCTTTTTACAGAACAAGAATCAACGAGGTGATCTGGCTACTTTCCCGTCTTGCGGAACAAGGACGTATAAAGAACACCGAGTTTCTAATGGCAATCCATGACTGTGTTCAAACAGTAAATAAGGAACACACCTACCGTGGAGCGCATTACTCTGAGAGCAATCCAGCGTTCACGATAGTGTCATGCAACTTCTCCAATAACATTCCGTTCCCCATGTGGGAAGGAAGCAAACACAGAGACGGTGGATTCTCTGGTTGGGATGAGACCATGAAGCAATACGCCATAGACGACATCCCATGGGAACAGAAGCAAGATCGAGCGGTTTTCAGAGGTGGGAACAGACCAAGTATGTACTTCCATAATAAGTCAGATGCAGACCTACACTGCCATGACGTGGGAAGAACTAGGCTACTATACCTATCTCAACAACAACCGGACGTTCTCGATGTATCAGTCGGGGGAACTTGTGCGGGAGTGCACACGCAGTTGCAGCGTCTAGAACCAAGAGAGCATCACAGGTACAAGTACATTCTATACGCGGAAGGAAATTGTATGTGGGCTGATCGTACTAGACATCAGGTCTTTGGACCATCTCTGATGATCAAACAAGAAACCCCTTGTGGACAATTCTTCGAACCACTTCTTCGAGCAAACACTCACTACATGCCGACGGATTTCTTCTTCACGGACACAATCGAAAAGATCAATTGGGCTCGTCAGAATGACTATGCAGTTCGGGAGATGATCAAGAACGCAAATGAGTTTGGACACAATTTCCTCTCTTTGAAAGCCATAGAAGCCTATGTTGAAGTGTTGTTAGACGAATATACATTGTTGTTGGTCGAGCCTGAGATTAAGCTGGAAAATGGAGCAGTTGATGTAACCAACAGACAGGTATGATGGTATCACCACTAACCTAGATCAGACTCCCGAGATTTTTCTTACGAAACGCAATGCGCTCGTTTAAGTTTTCATTTTCATATGGAACGGCTGTCGACGGTCTAAAATTATAGATGAAGGGGCGTTTGATACATGTAGTTTTAATGATAAGGGACATAGTCCGAAGTTATTTTCAAAAGTCGGTATTTCTTTGTTGTAGCACCTGATTAGACATGTCAGAATCACGCGCGTTTCGCTGAAAGAAACGAGAACTCATTTTGAGTCGTTTGAAGGACTGTTCGAATTCAGTGCATAGAAATGCGTCTTCTTTCTAGAGAGCTGCATTGCGCGTGCCCATCACTATGAAGCCCATGAATAGCAACAACCGCATTAAGACTTTCGGCGTTGTACTTTAAAAGTAGAAAAAGATAATGGTAACGTATTGCTTTTGTTTTTTTTCCTCACATACCGAGTGCCCAAAGGCGATTATAAATATGAGAAACGGAGGACGCGTGTTTGATATGAAGAGTCGGTACTCATTAATGCGCCTCAAAGTTCTGTCCCACTTGTGGAGAGAAGAACATATGAATGGTAAATCTTGGCGTTGCTAGAAATCGTTTAGCAGCTTGAAATTTCAGAAGCCAGAAGCGAAAGACCCTCAGCTGTTCAGTCTATATGAAATTTATACCGGTGTGAAACCTTGATGCTTTCGTTTTTTCTCGAAGATCTGCTGTAAACACATGTGGAAAGATAAATGGTCCCCCGCAGCCACTTTAGTGTGAGGGGACATGTTTCAGTGAGAAAAAAAAAAGGCTACCCTTGCGTAATTAATCTTCCGTGCAGGAACCGTTTGCAGTCTATTCACGTCACTGAGGTGAAGTGGCGCGTTCTGTTGACGTCATGACCATGTTCTCTAAGGTATATCTATTTACGAAATCAGCCGAGAACACTGAGCTCGACGGGTGATTAGGTCTGCGAAAATATTCAAAGCCATTTGTGGCTGTAGCGTAGCAAATCCTTCGTCATGTGAGAAATTTTGACTGTGTTTGTGTTAGCTTTTGATCGTTTTATATGCACTAAAGTACTATTGTGCATTGGCAGCGGATGCCACTCTACGGATTTCTGCTGGCTACTTTAATGGAGGATCAAAATACAGTAAGAGTTGGCAATGTGACGGCAAGCGGGCATGCGCATGCGACCGAGACAAGCGACGAGAAGCGGAACGTAGTGCACGACTGTTGTTTCGACGGTTCGTGGAGGTCGATCCCAATCATTGCCTTCCTTTTTGAATGTCACAAATCCACAGACCTCGCCAATCGGTTGTTTCTGTCAATGCGCGTGTCTTCATTCAACTTGCTTGATACAGCCATTTTGAAATGCAGAACGAAACAGTTGGGTGAGCAACTTTAGACAGCGCAACGTCGAATAGAAGAGTAACGAGCTGCTTTTTTTCAGCGAATAACTGGCGGCCATGTCGTACACAAGCATTTCAAGTGCGAAAGCTCGCGTTGATCTTCAGAATTCTATCACCGATTCGAAACAATTTGAGAACGCTCTAGCTGGTTGCTTTATCGACGGATCAAGAGCAGCAGCTGAGGCAGCTTCCATATTTCTGTGCAAACAAGCAACATCTGCTACTAGCGCAGGGCGTATCGGCGATGCGCTGAGAACTCTCCCAACTGCCGTCACCACACAAAATGCGCCGCCGTTGGCACATGTCGCGGCGTTCATAGCGACCGGGTTTGACAACGAAAACTGCAACGCGCCGTTGCAAGCTTTTTCATTTACAAGCAAGGAGGTGAAAATGGCAGCACTGCACGCGCTTGTGAACACGATGGCTCAGAGATTGCAACTCGGGACGGCCGATTTATCAACGTTGCTTCGACGAGTACGAAGTGTTTTCCTTGAATCTACAGATAATGTACCTGAAATGGATCTTTACTGTATCGTCAGGGGCATCGCAAGCCTCTCATACTTCATAAATGAAAAAACCGAAACAGAACTACTGTCTTTTGCGCTGGACCTTTGCGATGGCAGATCTCCGTACATTCACCTCGATGGCGTTCGGCCATTGTCGCCACAGTTTCAAAGATTATATATTGCACAAGTTCTTAGCATTGCCTCGGACGTACCTTCCACAGGTCGAGTTCTTTCTCGCTGTTTGCTGCATTGTGTCGAGTTTGGAGACTCTGCTCCCTTTGAGGCGCTTTTGGATTCGAACTATGATTGGGTGCTTGATGCCATGGAGATATCTGGTTTCGATCTCCCCATCTTTATTTTGTCTGTTGTAGCAGGTCAGCAAGCATGGAGAGGAAACCTCAGTGCTTGTGCGACTGCAATCGAAATTGTTTTGCAGCTGGTGGAGCACATCTCTAAAAGAACTTTGAGCGTTACACACTTTGTTTATTTGTTCGTTTCTTCTGTGTTCCAAGCCGTTGGTTCTATTGGAGTGGCAGCTGGTGCTGAACAGCTTGCAAAGGAGGCAGCATCTGTCATTCGATTAACCAGAGATCTGGCATCAGACAGTGATGCCTTTCACAAACGAGTACTATTAAATACAGATGAACTCCTGAAGGAAGCGGCAAAACGAGAATGGCCGGCATGTTCTCTTGTACTCGGAGTCTTTCGAAGGATGATTCTAATATGGGAATCTCCAGAAGTCACGGAAGAGTGGGTCAGAGGAGACTTTGAAGTTCTAATCAAGGAAAACACTGGATTGCTTGGTAGCGAGGACAATGATGTAGGGGTTGTCACATCATTAGCACAAGATTCCGCAACCGAAGATGCACCTCAAAGCTCCGCGGGTGACAGTCTGTGTGTAGATCTTCCAGCATTTGCCATCATGGGTATGCTGCTTACTATGATGCGTCATGAACATTCCCGGATACGATTCGTTTGTCTTCGGCTATTACGGAAAGTACGAAAGGAGAGTTTATTTGTTTTCTATTTTCCTTCGATCATGATGCTTATGCAGGAGGAAACAAACGGCCTACTGTTAGCCGGGTATCTAAGAGAAATTATGACATCACCCGGTCTTATGTCTAGTCCTGAAGCAAGCAATGTGACTTTCAGCACTCTGATTCGTCTCTCTCAGTCGCACATCAATTCAGAGGTCTACGGAGTTATCCTAGTTTCATTCGCGTGGGCTTCGGAATATGCACCATCCCTTGGAATTCGTCTTCTTCTCAGACAGCTTGAAGGGCTGAAGTCTTCCTTTGATTCGGCTCAGGCCCATGTCCGCACAGCGGCTGCAGCAGCGATCCACAAACTTGCAGAGGTGCGCCCCTCGAGATGCACAGATTTCATTCCTTTCGTAAGTTTGTGTATTACGTCGAAAAGCATGCAAGTTGCTCCTCGAGCCGCGTCTTTATGTTTTGATGTCATGTACCTCATGGCGAAGGAACAAGTTCTGGATCCAACCAAAGCAGTCAAAGTTGTCGTGAAGACCTTTCCAAGTGCAACGGCTGTGAATCCACTATCTAGAAGAAGTTATCTGAGACTTCTCAGTGTGGTCGCTGGGGGAGAGGCGAACAAAAAGCGGCAGCGAATGATGCAATTTGTAACAGAAATGCTTCGTAAATGTGTAACAGACCAAAGCCTCATGGAAGGCACAGACATGGAAACAACCACGTCTTGCCTTTCTTGGGAGGATATTCAACAAGCAGCGATTTCACTCGTGGAATATACGGCTGAAGAGATCCTTCGAAGCGCATTTCTCGACGAAGAGCCGTTGATCAACTTGGAAGAGGAGAAAAAGCGTCTAGACAGAATTGAAGCCGCTACCGCCCAGTTCGTGCGACAGGTTCTAATAACATGTGATCGCGCTCGTTTGAATTCCAGCCAAGCATCGAAAGCTCTGGAGAAACTCGTTGAGAAGGTTTTATTGCACGAATGGAAAACAAGGAAGAAGAGTAATTTCGATCCGGAGCGCATCGGAAAACTTCGAGCGACATCAGAAGCTCTACGTCGCGCCAGAAAAGCACAAGGCCAAATCCAAGAAGAAAGCTTGCCGGCAGAGGACCAAGCACGTGGCAGCTTTTCACGGGCAACAACAAGCTTCCCAATCGGAGTTATCCGATGTGTGTTTGAAATGTGCGTCGATGTGCAAGGCAACGAAAAGGGAAAAAATGCCAACTACAAGCCTAGCGCGGTTGCCATGAGGGTGGTAACAAGCACAAAAATTCTTAGCCCCGCTTTACCGTGGATAGGCATGATCGACGAGGTGCTTTCATCAAGTGAAACAGAACCTTTTACAAGAGCCAGCTGTTTGGGAATTCTTCGTCGCATTGTAGACGACACTTTCGAAGTGAAAGAAAAGCAAGCGAAGTGGTTCGGTTCACAGTGTTCATTGTTTCATTCTGGGACTCAATTAACTCCGGATGAATGTGAACAGCTGTTCTTGGGAATGGTAGACTTGTTCCCTACTGAGTTAGCGCGGCTGTTGAGGCTCAAGGGAAAAGATATGAGTAACAGTATGGTAGCAACGTTTATCAGAAGTTGCCATCGTATACCAGAAGATGGGGATGGACTTCAGTATGCTGTGGAAGAGCTATTTAAACTGATTTGTGATAGAGATCGACATTTTGAAGAACGGTTGAGAAAGGAACTTGAACATGTGATCGTTGAATCTGGTATGAGACGATGCAAATCATCAGCTGTTGATATGATCTTGAACGCCGACAGCGGAAACGCTTCTGTAATCCGTATAGGCTGCCTATATGGCAATTACCAGACCATCAGCTATGCAGCGCAGGGCGTTTTGCCCATGAAGAATGGCGACAACGAGCTCACAGAGGTGGTGGGTCGTGCGATGCATCAATTGCCATTTTCACAGCGCAGAGATATTTTACTGATGCTGTTTGGGAATAAACTGGTTTCCGGCACAACGGCGGAGAAAGAAGTGGTGGATAGGGCAGTTGAAATATGTGCTCACGCGCTGATGGTAGGGGGATTGGTGCCTGGAGGGAAAGCGCTGTTGTATGGTTCACTGTGCTCTGGAAGTAGAATTGAGCAACAGATGGTTCAACGTCTTCTAAACTACGTCTTCAGTGTAATAAAGGATTAAGGAAGAGAAGAGGGGAACTGGGACGCGGTAAAAAGTATCCAGGTGAGGAGGGCCAATATTGAATGCGTGCTCCGTGTGCAGTAAATGGTCGCGCAGCGAGGTGTACCGGAGGTTTGCTGGCGTGGTAGGCTTTATCCTTTCCCGTGTGGGAAGCGACAGCGACAAGTATCCATACTTTCACTTCACTCCTGTAGCTCTGGTCTCATTGTTTAAGGTACAGTGCATTTCAAAAACATATTACCCCTAAAAAGTGTGCCAAAACTGTACTGTAGGCATGATTTAGCGCATAGTCTATATAGAATCGTTTCAAAAAGATACAGACTGTTTCAAAAACATACGACATGTTGTGAAATCTCAAAAAACTACCAAATGTATACTGTACGCCTACAAAAATAGGTTTCAGAAAAAAGTAGTCAAAAAACCGTTTCAAAAACATATGATCAGCAATAACAAATCTTTACTGCGCGACGCTCAATAGTTTATTTTGCATTCTTTTTGATGTTTAACGCTAATGAAACGTTTTGACATCGAATTGATGTACTTTTCCACAGTTGAAACTGTTATAGATTTCCAGCAATTTTTAATATAGTTTTTGAGTTCAAAAACTGTCTAAAAATGCCTTCCATGCGCATAAACCATCATCGCCAGCAGTCTTCAAACGTTTTCAATTGGGTTGAAATCTGGTGCGCGCGCCGGTAACTCTAGAACAGATACTTCAGACTCCTGTAGCCAATTTTTGATTAAAGATGAAATGTGTACAGGCGCAGTATTCTGTTGAAAAAATAAAATTTCTTCATGAAAACATAAACCAAGCGGTAGAAAATAACTTTATAGAACTTCTTGATATTTTTACGCACTCATGTTTGTTTCAATGAAGGCAATTTCCGTCACTCCTTTTTTAGAAATACCTGCCCAAACCATTACAGAGCCTCCACCTGAATGCTTGGTATAAATTTCATTACGTTGTTTACGAAGATCGTGCCAATAAAATTTATAGCAATCTGGTCCGTCCAAATTGAACTATTTTTTGCATCATTAAGAATAATATTTTCCCATTTGTTTCTCCATTAGGCTTTTCCAGCACATCTGACAATCCTCTTGGGCTTATGATGGTCTTGGAGAAAGAAAGTGTTTTTCATTTTTTTTATATTTTAATAAGTTTGTGCTGTTTATCTGCCTCCATTTATTTGATTTAGAAACGTTGAGATTAAGATTAATTCTAATTGTTTTGCACAATACTTTTCCTTTGCACAGCTCCCTTTTTAACACCTCTCTTATCTACTGGGCTGAGCTTCTCTGGGCGTCCAGAAGATGATTTTAAGCACTATAGAGTCGGGTTTTATAGAAAAGTAGCAATTGTGACCCTAGAACGCTTTAATGTTTTAGCGATAGCACTGTAGGAATGTTTTTCGGCGTTTAACTTAACGATTTGAAGCTGTTCATGCTTGAAAAGTGGCGGGCGTCGAGCCATTTTTATTATAAAGAAGACGGTGTACATATCTTTTTGAAACGATTCTACATAGACTATGTGCAAAATCTAGTCTACAGTACAGTTTTGGCGCACTTTTGAGGGGTAATATGTTTTTGAAACGCACTGTATGTACAACGTCTTCTTTCTAGTAAAAATGGCTCGAGGTCCTCCACATTCAAAGCAAGAACAGCTTCAAATCATAAACTTAAACGGCGAGAAACATTTCAACAGTGCTATCGCTCAAAAATTAAAGCGTACTAAGGTCACAATTGCTAATTTTCTCAAAAATCTAACTCTTTGTTCGGTGTAGACGCCCGTTAATACATATGAAATATGTTCGACTGCATAGCGAGGTCGGCCTGCATGTGGCGTGCGTGACGCATACGTGTAATTGATCATTAATCTGTTCACGCGCCGCCAGCGGTGGTCTACAAAGGAGAGGCTGAGGCGTCGACGGTCTGAGTGATCTCCGCCATGCCTCTCTCTCCTTCAGAGTCCCCATCACTTGGCGGTAGGCACATTTTTATACGGTCAAACGAAATAGACTGCGCAAAGAAAGCGTTTACAATTTACACAACATGTCTACTACTCCGGACGTTACTGCAAGCCTGAAAATTGAAGAAGACCTTCTTGCTAAAGCTAAGTACGTTGCTAGAGGTAAGACGATTGCCCATGCCGGAATCAACTCTGAGTGGATGACTGCTTATGCAGTCATTGCCAGACGATACCGGAATTATAAAGACTTTGGTCTTTTTCGCTCTCCATATGAACAAGGGCCATCAGTCGGGGCTTTCACTGGAGGTTTCTTCGAGCGTCGGGAGTGGCCACTGCGAAGCAGTATGGAAGCTCACAAAAGCAGGAGAGCAGTGTACGAATATTAGGCCAATTATATCAACGCCGCTGGCTTCTGGATGGCATTTCACCAGGCAGCAATATCGTTACGTCAAGACGCTCTTGAGGACAAGGAGTACAAAAATGCTGAACTCTACGATGTATGGGCTATAATTGCTGTTAGGTATGGGCTTCGTGTGACAGGACTCAGGGCGGAGTTCTACAAGCTGGTAGCCAAAGATCCTACTTATGCCAAGATGGTGTTACCTAGTCTCGAGCAGAGAAATGACACACCCGTTGCTGATGATCTTGTTGAGCTTCTTGAGAAGCTCGACATTCATATGACTACTCACCTAATGAAGGCAGTGGCCAACCTTAGCGCTAGCAATGCAACAAAGAAAGCTTGTAGAGGTGAGGCTGCTGGGAACAATTAGTCGCCACAGTGCGCCGGCGTCGTCCTTTTTGGCGCGGACCACAAATCCGCATCGAAGAATGGCGCCGTCCGGGATGCTCGGAGTTTCTCTGCCAGTCAGTTCAATAGGGGGTGTTCGAATCTTCATCATTGCCCTTCGAGAAAGGGCACGGGGTGGAGCTTGCAGACATTCCGCAAACTATGGAGGACAAATCGTTTGCAGCAGCGGAACTGGCGGAAGGCTGCGCAAACGGAATATATCGGGAAGTATCACAAGACCACGCAATTTGGGCGAAAGAAAACGGATCGGTAATATCTTCCGCCTTCACCGTATGGCAAGACGGTCCCAAAGGGAAGAAAGGAAGATTCGTTGTCAACCTTTCATTGCAGTCGAAGCATTGGAATAAAGGATCGGTACAGATGGACTCACTGTCAGAGTTTCCATTCAGATACAGCAGGGGGATCATTTCATATCGTTCGACCTGCAGAAGGGCTATCGCCATTTCCGGCTACACCTGAGCATGAGAGACTGGTTCATCTTCCGCTACAACGGAAGGTACTACCAGTGTGCGGCCTTACCGTTTGGTTGGAGAAGGTCTCCTCTTTGGATTACACAATTAACCGCACCATTTGTTCGCTGTGTGGTACTGTCAGCTCTCCTGTCGAGGTAGTAAATCACAACGTCCGTTAGGAGTTTTTGGTGACGCCAAAGGCGCGTATTCCTAAAGGTGGTCTCCGGTATCCGCTGTCGCGAGCCGGGGGAATTCTGAAAGGGATCCGCAAACACCAAGCGGAGGGGAAGGTTCACTGGGCGGACAATGCTCCTACAGGCG
>JAHNZQ020003147.1:307076-375299 GCA_019155205.2 Gracilaria vermiculophylla
CGCAAGAAATCAGATATCTATCGAGGATTCTCTGAGCTGTTAGAAGATGGATCGATTACCATTTCAACTATTCGTTCTGATCAAGGCTCTGAATATCTGAGCAAGACATTTCAGTCACTGTGCATGTTAAATGATATACGTCAAGAATTCTCATCCGTTGCGACACCTGAAGAAATGGGTTTGGCTGAACGACTCAATCGCACTCTGTTGGAAAAGGTGCGACCTATGCTGCTGGAATCTACGCTCCCGTCTACATTTTGGTCGTTCGCATTGTCCCAAGCCAATTTCCTTTACAACCGATCTCCCCACTCCTATCTGGACCAGAAAACGCCTTTCTATGCTCGATATGGGCTTTCTGAAAACTATGAAAGGCTGATCCCGTTTGGATGCAGAGTCAATATCTATGTCCAGAAAGAGAACCGCGACAAGCTCGACAATCCAACCAAGCCTGGAATTATGCTCGGGTACAGCACGAATTCTACAGAACTCCTTGTTCTAGATTTCGAGTCATCCGACATTATCAAGGCCCCGTCAACTTCTACTTGTAATCCAAAGATGTTTCCCGGCGTCCCAGAAGATATTCTCCAGAAATTCATCATCAAAAAGGAAGGCGTCATTCCTCCTGTAGAAGATGATGATGACGGTTTCTCAGAGGCGCTTGAGAGGAGTTTAGACTCAAGCAAGGTTTTTCTCACCATGAGTGAATCCGTGCCTTTGAATATGCACGATGCATCCAGGAGACCTGATTCAAAGAAGTGGCTGGATGCTATTGAGCTAGAGCTCAAAAGTTTGCATAATTTCAACGCATATGAAGTTGTCAAGTTACCGGTAGAACATCAAGTCGTTTCCGCTCGTTTTGTGTTCACCAAAAAGTTTTCGGAGAAAACTAACTCTGAAAGATACAAAGCTCGACTTGTTGTAAGAGGCTTTGAGTTCAAAACGAGCTTTGGTGAAACATTTGCACCTACTCCGCATTTGGACACTCTACGTCTTGTCATATCTTATTGTGCTTCAATGCACACATCTGGATTCTCTCTCTATTCCATCGACTTCGTGTCTGCATTCTTAAATGCCATCAACGACCCTCACGTATACATTACTCCTCCTGATGGAGTCGTGATCAAAGATGGATATTGTTGGAAGCTGAATCGAGCGCTTTATGGAACCGCACGTGCACCGCGACTTTGGCATAAGACACTTGAAAAGTTTTTACACAAACTTGGATTTCTTCGCTCTGTAGCAGATGCATGTCTATACTACAGGCATACGAAGTGCCTGACAGAGCTTATATTTTTCCACGTTGATGATTTAATTCTCTGTTCTGTCCCTGAGAATGCCAAGAAATTTCTTGATTGTGTGAAAAAGAAGTTCGAAATCCACGATCTGGGATTTCCTACTGAAGCATTGGGTATCCAAATTCGTCGAGATCTGTCTGGAATTCACCTATCTACGAGGAGAAGTGAGGATAAGGTAATTGAAGAATTTGAGATGAAAGAGGCTGCAAGTTTAAGCACTCCGCTACCTCCCGGTCTCAAGCTACCTCCTCTTGCGAATGTACCGGATGCTGTCGTGATTTCGAAGTACAAGAAGTTGCTGGGAAAACTGCTCTATCTATCAAGGTGTGTGAGGTACGATATTTGCTATGCGGTGAATCTCTTATCAAGGTATTCAACGAACCACAACAAGTCAATATGGTACAATATGAAAGGAATACTGCGGTATCTGAAAAACACAAGGCTAGAAATCTCATATGTTTTCAAGAAGGATTCAACCGATCTTGTATCTGATGTAGCCGTTTGGAGCGACGCCTCTTTTTCTGACGATCTCACGACCAGAAAAAGTACCATCGGATACTTTGTTTTCTGGAACGGATACACAGTTGCATGGAGTTCCTCGAAGACTAAAACTGTGGCGCTGAGTACGACCGAGTCTGAGTTTGTTGCAGCTGCTGAAGCCTTGAAGACGGCACTGTACTTGAAGAATGTCAACCAAGAAGTCCTTCGCTACCCATTTTCCATGAAGCTACTTGAGGATAATCAAAGCTGTATTAAATGGCTGAAGAACCCTACTGGATACCACGCAAAGACCAAGCATCTTGACATACGTTATCATTTCATTAGAGAGATGTACCAAGACAAACTAATGGATATCATCCACGTTTCATCAGGAAAACAATTTGCTGACCTTTTGACAAAATCTCTTCCTGCTGTCACGCACAAGACATTGCTCAGGATGGTTTCAAGCTTCTCGAGTTCAGGGGGAATGTTGGATGACGAGTTGTTGGTAGAACTCGACAAGGCTGCATACAGTGGAGTCTAGTAACGTTCCATTTCAATTGGTGAACGGCTATTTTACTGTTTTCTCATTTCTTGCGTACCATTCCAAAGCAGTACTTAAACACAGTCTTCTTCGACATCCAATAAACCAGAAGAGAAGACAAGATCATCTGCCTTCTCCTTTACCTCTGTGCAAAAAGGACTCAGCATTGGCGTCTGAGTGGATTTCCCAAGGTGATTTCTATCTTCTCTGTATTGTGTTACATTGGGGTTGTGCTCATCAGAGCTCTGGATTTGATCAGAAACTGTGCCATACGTTCTGGGAATGCAGTGGGACCGATTGTGGTCTTGTCGTACAAGAACCATGCGCTGGATGAGATACTCGGGGATCTCATCGATGCACAGCGACAATGGGAAGGAGGCATTATCCGATGCGGGAAAACGGAGGATCGAAGGCTGATAGCATGTGTGGAAAGAAAATATAAGGAAGAGAGGGAAGCACAAAAAGTTTTAACAGAACAAGTGGCTTGTATGCGCAAAATCAGACGTATCATGAGAGACGTTCGCGTCCTTAGTTCAGCGTTTGCTGATGAAACCGGCGTGTCATTGCATTCCTGGTCTTCAACTTGGAAGTGTGAAAATGGTAACAAGCTTGAGATTGTTACACGATGGGTTCTACATATCCTTCAGTTTCACAAGCAGATTGAAGAAGTGAAAGAAGAAATCGATAGTGTTCAAGCGTACAATTTGCTGCTGAAGTTGAGCATGCTTCAAGATTCTGATGAAAATCAACCACCAATGTATGACATAAATATGATGCAATTACTGCCACAACTTCGAGAGGGTACTCAGCATTGGTCCAATGGTCAGAAAAATGTACCGTTCTTCTTGCTGGACAAATGGTTGGCCGGGGAGAAGCCTCCTCCGCGATGCGCAGAGAATGGATGCATGTTTACCAGTGACAGACCTGGAGCCTTTTGTAGAGAGGCACATAGTTGTCTATCTCAAAGCTGCACCAATCGCCGGGTGAATGAAATAGCATTTTGCGGCGATCATTGTTGCAAGTATGAAGGGTCGATCTGCAAGAGAGCGAGGATGGTTGAAGCCCATATCTGCAAACAGCATGCCTGCATCTATTGCTTGAAGCACAACATTATTCCCGTCCAACCGAGAATCGAAATAGCTTGTAAGGATCATTCATGCAGAGACGAGAAATGTAATGAGGAATATATCTCTTCAGTGTTACCGTTCTGCAAGAATCATAGTTGTCGGCTTTGTGTTCATTTGGCTCGTTCGAATCCAGACCGTGTGGAATCTGTGCATCGAGTGGCAGCTTATCACTATTGTGTGGAACATAAATGCTCTGTACAGGATTGTGGCGAGATTCGAGATCTACAGGCCACATATCAAGACTATTGCTTGCATCACGGGTGTGTCGCATGCGAGGGAAAACGTCAAATTGTTGATCTTCAGATGCCCGAGTCCGGTTTGTGTGCAGATCATCGTTGCTCAATCGTTTTACATGGAAAACTTTGCGCTTCATTGAGAGAAGAGAACTCCCGGTTTTGTGTAGCGCACACATGCCGCCTCTGTCGCAAAGAGGGATTACCTTTAGACAGACCGGCATTGGACACAGAGCCTCGCAATGCCTGCTATCAACATCGCCTATGTGCGTATTTGTCTTTCGAAGGAGACACATGCAACGAAGAAGTATCTACATCGAACATCATGTACTGCGAAAAGCACCTGGAAAGGAGCGCAAATGGGAGGGATTACGGAACCACAACCAAACGAAGGCAATGTGAAGGTACTAACAAGAAGGGAAAGAGGTGCGGGGCGAATGGAGTGTCGGTGAAGTTTCCGTTCTATTGCATGGCCCACGAAAATCAGAGACCCATCTCGGAATCAGAAACGGAATCAGAATCAGAGTCAGAACCAGAGTCAGAACCAGAGTCAGAATCAGAATCAGAATCAGAGTTGGGATCGGAATTGGAATCGGGATTACAATCAGGATCAAAATCAAAACAAAGGGACTTTCATCCTAATCGGGAAGAGCAAACACTCGCTGATGGCTCTATCCAAGATTTAGATATTACAAAGCAAATAGAGAAAGGAAAAGAGGATTCAGAGTCAACCGAAGAACCGCGAGAAAGTGAGGAAGACGCAAACAAAAAAAAACAATTAGATCACCCTGCTGTTGAAGCATCGTCGATAACGGGATTAAGTCGATCAAGCTATAATCAATCAGTTGAGAAAACAGGACCTGTCAAGTCCGGGACTGATTACACCGAGGATATCGTAATTAGTGAAGATAAGCGCAATTCTCATGCGGTTGAAGCGGACAGAAAATTTGTGTTGCCTTCCTCCACTACTGAGGATAAAGTCAGATACACTGAAAATGCTAAGAAGCCCTTAATTACTAATGAAACTGGGCCTAGACCAGAGGTGCTGAAAAGTCCTGTACCACACGTTGTTGGTAATGAGCTGAAAGCAGATCATGTCAGAATGACTCAGGGTGAATTAGATGTATCTCCAACTGATTCAGAACTATCTGAAGAAGATTTACCTGATCAAATACGACATCTTCAAGAAATTGTCGATATCGAATCTGCTTCTGGGTCAAGTTCTGATGAAGATGTCGCTGCCGTTTCATCATCACTGGAAGGAAGGTCGCCACTGGAAGGTTGTCAAAACGAAAACTCGTCGCTTGCTCCCGTTGACTGGCATTGGGACCAGCTTCCAGTTGAGCGCTGAAGATATGTCTCATCTTTTCTCGTAGATGTTCTACCCCATATATCAAAGTTAGCGGAGGCTGCAGATGGGTTCGTTGATTGCTCAAGGCGGCGACTGTCAGAGGCTGCAGCTTACTCGTTCAAGAAGGCCAAAGTGGTTGGAGCCACCGTTATTGGCGCTACACGACGTCTGCATGCGTTGCGGGCTTCAGAACCATTTGCAATGATCGTTGAAGAAGCATGCGAGGTGCTGGAACCCACCCTTCTCTCGGTACTCTCTGTACGTTCCCTTCGAAAACTTGAACTAATCGGTGATCACAGGCAGCTTCCTGCCTATATTCAGCCATGTTGGTTCTCCATACAATCGGCAAACCCTTCCCTAAAGATTTCCCTCTTTGAGAGACTAGTGGTCAATGATCCATCCGCATGTACTGTGCTTAACGTTCAACGTCGAATGCGTCCGTTCATATGTGACTTGACTCGAAGTGAATATGAAGACTTGGTTCATATCGAAGACCATGAATCCACAAAATCTAGACTTATTGGTGACAAGCTTGGATCCTTCGCTTTTAATGCTGCAAAATGGAAATCTGAAGAAAGAGGTGTATGGGCGGGAAAGGGCTGTATCGTGCCCGGAGTGAAACCACAAGTGTTCTTCTGGGACCTTAAAACGAAAGAAGGACGCGCAGCTGTTGGACTCTCCAAGTGCAATAACGGCGAAGCAGAGGCATGTGCTGCTCTTGCTCGTTGGCTTCTGTATTGTGGGGTGCCTCCGGGCTCAATCACGATCATCACCCCCTACAAGGGTCAGAAGCTTACAATAACTCGGCAGCTCAAAAGTAGTTCAAATCAGGGAATCAAGAACATCTTTGTCTCTACCGTGGACCGTTATCAAGGAGATGAGAATGATATTGTGATTTTGTCGCTCGTTAGTACCAAACCTGGGAATATGTTTGTAGCTCTACGAAATCGTTTTATTGTATCGTTATCCCGTGCTCGAATAGCAATGTATGTCATTGGTTCCTCGGAAGCTGTTGCTAAGGATGCAAAAGGTCGGGAAGGTCCTTCCCATTGGTGTCGCCTTCTTCAAAATCTTCGGGGAGGCGTGGAGAATAACGAAGATCTCCTCAAAAACACGACGGAGGCCGCCGTGAACATTGGTTCAGAGCTCCCTATTTGTTGCCCAAGGCATGTTGAAGTCAGTAGAGACATCAAAACTGCAGCCGAGTTTCCAACTGGAACCAAAGATTTCAAGACATTTTGCACACTACCGTGTAGCTTCACTTTGCCATGGTGCGGCCACTTGTGTGGCTTACAATGCCATTCATTGACGGAAGAATCGCACAGATCCAAGTGTCTATCTGCAGTTTCGAGGCCATGTGAGATTCATGCGGATATTCCACTACTGTGCCACGAGGTTAAAGAAAATGCAACAGATTTGGCAAATCTTGTCTCCGCCTTGCTCAGTTATCGTTGTGATATTGTTGTGCCATTCCTTCGCACTGAATGTCCGCATTCAGTGATGCTCAAGTGTCATGAATATCAAACGGTGGCCACTGGAAATAGTCAACTGGCGGACTGTGCAGCGCCGGTTGACGACTACGTGAATCCCTCTTGTGGTCATAAAAGAAAGAATATAACCTGCCACAATCGACGCAAGTTTGAGATAGAGGCACCGCCGTGTACAGTGCCCGTGATCCATGAACGACGATGTGGATGCAAAATACGAATGACTTGTCAAAACAGCATTAAGGAGCTTTCTTTCGACATGCCACCAAAATGTCTTGGAGCTGTGGCGAAGCCACGCCCTCGCTGCTCCCACACATTATCTTCTCGATGCTATGAAGCATCGGCGCTTCGCAAGTTTTGGTCTGAACAGGAAGGTGAAGCCATTTCAGTTTCTTCACTTACTGTTCGGCACGGGGTACATTACGGTCCGTCGGAAACGGAGATAGGCAGAATGTACAATATCTTCGCGGAACGAGATTTTCCGTTGTGTCTCATCAAAACAGCATATCAAAGGTCATGTGGGCATACGATGATGGTTCGCTGTGAAGACGCATTTCAGTTGGCAAAGGGTTTCTCCAAGGAGGACTTATGTTGCGAAGAAGTACTACAAATTAGTCCATTATGCGGACATGAAATCAAAGCGGCATGCCATTTGAAAGGCATGATTGAAAGTCAGCCTCCGTCCGTGTTTGTCACACGTCCCGACGAAACAGGTAGCATTGAGACGATTGCTGATGAGAATGCGATAGAAAGTGCATCGCAACCAAACCCTGGTGTCAAGAAATTGAGTGGACTGTGTAAGGGCTCTTTTGTGGTAGCACGAAAATGCGGACACAGGACCAGAACGCTGCATTGCAGCGAGCTTCACTCTTTGCTCAACTCAAAAAAACTCCCTCCGTGTGAAGAGAAAGTGAAAGTGAAAATGTCATGTGGACACTTTTACACCACAGCTTGTCATCGTCAAGGGGAACCGTATCCTGAATGCAATGAACCTGTCGCAGAGATGTTCACGTACTTCACATGCAAGCAACAACACAGCGTTCGGCCTGGAGTGTGTAAGGAACTTCAACGATTACGATCTCTGGAAAACCCTCAGTGCCCAATCGTCGTAAGAAGCAGCCGCTCTCGCTGCTCCCACGAAACGGAAATACAGTGTCATCTGGAAAAGCTAATCTCAAACAAATTTGCAGGATGTCGAATTGACAAAAATGATCCTGTCGTCAAGGCTGGTGTTGGATACTGCGAACCTGCCGTAGGGGTTAATCCGTGCAATGAACCAATCACCTACAGGAGGCAATGTGGGCATGAAGAACCAGATATACCATGCCGTCGCGCATTTGAATGGGCTGCGAATCCGGACTTAGCTCCACCATGTCGCGTAATTGTGGAAGTCATTTCTCCTCTTTGCCAGCATGCGTTAAACATCGAGTGTGCTCTTTCCGAAGCAATTCTTTCCCTTCATCCGTGGGACAACTCTCCCCCGTCAAGAGTTGCAGTGGCTTTTGACGGTCGCAATGAATTCACAAGCCCTGTTGTTGTTCAGGGGAAAAAGGAACCGCATCGAATTTCTGACACTCGCTTACCTGACTGTCGGTTTACGACGCGTCTTCAGAGGGTTTGTGGACATGAAGAAGATGTGAAGTGCAGACAAATATTTTCTGCTTTGGATTCATGTTGCGAGCAATCTGAATTGGTCACTTGTGAAGAATGCGGGCACAATGCATCCGTGCCATGCCACATGATTGGAAATGAACAATATCCCTATCTTTGCCAGGCCATTGTTGAAAGAAAGTGCTCCACGTGCAACATCAATTTCACAAAAGTTGAGTGTTTCAAGAAAATAGCAAACTGCGGCCATAATGTTTCTGGAAAGCTCCCATGCGGACATCCGGTCTCATGGATATGTGGCGATGAAGATCCTCGACAAGGGTTTACGAAGGAAATGTGTTTGTTCTGCCTGCACGATATTTACAATAGAGCATTGAATGATGCTCAAATGATGGAACAGCAGAAGGAAAGTTCTAATTCGATCCAAACCCACGCTGCTGGTCCACCTAACGAATCACATGGCTTCGATAGCAAGTTATTATTGGAAAAACTCATTGCCCGCGCAATAGACACATTAACTACATCAAGTATAATTCAATCGGAGAAACTTGGACCTATTAATGAGCAGGCGTTGATATCAGCTCTAATCAACATGTTAAACTGTCAAATCAACATACTTTTGGAAGCTATGCAAAGTGGGGAGATATCAGCCAAAGAGCTTGACTTGCAGGCGCCGCCAAATCTGTCGGATGCGTTGAACTCGTACGACATAGTGTTTATGAATTTGTCAGAAAATGAGTCTCCGACGGAATGTTTCAGACACAGGAATTGCCAGTACGGATACGGTACGACTGCGTCTATCTTGTGTGATGAAGCAATTGCTGCGAGTTACTGTGAACGTGAAGCATGTACTTCACTCACGATAAGTGTGGCAGCGGTTTTTAAAGTGCGAGGTTTGGAAAATGCAAGCCCTTTCCGTCCACCAAAAGAAGAACTGGAAAACAGGGAAAAGAAGGTGAAGTCTTTATTTAAGAAGGCCAGACAGAAATCACGTGAAAAGGTTTTACATGGGTATGATCATGCGCAACCGGTAGGTAATCCGGGTAAACGTGTGTACTGGGTTGCTGAAGCGATTTTGCCCATCTTAAAAATGGAGGTACAACCCATGCGATGGTGTGGAATCTGTCTGGAAGAGACGTTGCCCGTGAAGGGTTGGTGCTGTCCGGAGGATCATTTCTATTGCCGAGAATGTTTTAATGGTCTTGTGCAAGCAGCCAAAGCGCTCGATGCACTTTCACGGACTTGTAATGCAAATGGATATGTGCTGTGTCAATATGATGGATGCTCAGCAGCATTTGACTGTTTGCAGCTAATGAGACAAAAGCATGACGCAGATGAAGAGGAAGTGAGCAAAGTGATGAAGTCGTTGCAAAGGCTACGGATGGAGCGGCACACTACTCAAGAGGTACAGAGAGCGCTGCTGCAACAGAAGCAACAATTGGAAGCCGAGTTCACTCGAATTCAGCAGATAAAGGATATGACGGAACGCGAGGCTGAAATGCTGAAGCTGACGATTACCGATGAGATTTTGACACTACGATGCCCGCAAACGAAGTGTCGAGTGGCATTCATGGATTTTGAGGGATGCTTTGCTCTTTATTGTTGCAACGCACAGTGTAGGACTTCGTTTTGTGCGTGGTGTCTGAAACACGACAATAAGCGGGAAATACATGCACATGTTGTGAACTGTGCAGAGCGCTTGACCGACTCGGTGTACAACTCGATGGAGGTTTTCAACACGCATCATCAGCGGAGAAGGGCGCGGCTTATTCGCGAGACTCTGAGGCGGCATAGCAAGGAGGTGAGGAAGCGCACGCTGGAGCTACTTGAGCGAGAGCTGAGAGACCTTGGCATCACGGTTAAGATGTAGGGACGAGAAGCGGCCGATCGCCGGGGCCATGCACAGGGCACGAAGCGGGAGATGTTGAGCGAGCCGGGCGCGCGCTGACGTGTCACACGGCGCAGCGCGCGCGCGCTCGCAGGAGGCGGATTGACGCGGCGTCCGGCCGCTGCTGTGCCGTCGTCATTGGACGCGCTGCGGAGGCGCGTGCTATTGCAGCGCCATGGCGGCGGACCAGCACCGTGCCGAGTCGTCGCATGTGCGCGGGCACATGGCGCGTCAGCGTCTGCTCCCCGACGCCCCTCCCTCCAGTCGCCCTCCTCTCGCGTTTGGCTTACTGCCCAAGTCGCGTGCAGAAACTTTGTTCTGCTTTTTCTGTGCACCCCACGAACGTCGCCTCCTCCACCCCCACACCCCGTAGCGACTCTTGTCTCGTCCCACTCCGCGCGCCCCTCCCCACCATGCGCTCGGTGCTTCCGCTGTTTGCGCCGCTCGCCGTCGCTGGCCCCCCAGCGCCCAGACCCCGCCCATCCGCTACGCGCCGCCCGCGCGCCCCTTCCTCGCGCCGCCCGCCCCCACCGCAACCCTCGCTCCTTCTCACCGCTAATCTCCCGCACCTTCACGCCGCCAGAAAGCACCTTCGCCGAAACAGCCGCGCCGAGCCGCACAACCACGCCGTCATCCTGCACGCCAACCAGCGCAACCCCCTGCCGCCCGCGCACTGGACGCGCATCGTCGAAGAGCGCAACGAGCTCGTCATCAAGTGGCTGTGGCTTGTCGGCGCCGTCGCCCGCAAGTCGCACCAGATTTTCATCTCCGCCTTCCCGGAGGCCGAGCCCGTCATCTCCTTCTCCGATTTGGTTCAGGAGGGCGTGTTCGGTCTCATCACCGCCGTTGAGCGATGGGACGCCGCCAAAAGTCAGCCGTTCGACACCTATGCCTTCTACACCGTTAAGTACTCCATCCTGCGAGCCATTCAGAACCAAGCGCGCCCTATCCGCTTGCCTGTGCATGTGCTCAATAAACTGTCAAAGATCCGTACCGTGCGCCACGAGCTGCAGCTTACACACGGCAGAGACGTCAGCGTTTCGGAAGTGGCCCGCCTCGCCGGCGTCGATCTCAAGGCCGCGCAGCTGTATCTCGAACGGAGCCGCGCCACGCTCAGCATCGACATCCCCGTAAAGCGCCAAAACTCCAAGCCCGACGACGCCCCTCCGCTCCGCGACTTCCTCGTCGACCATTCCGTCGACGTGTCGCGACAAGTAGAGCGCCAGTGCACCAGGGAGGCCGTCGCCGAACTCATCCGGAGCTCCGAACTGGAGGAGCTGGAGCGCAGCGTGCTGTGGCTGAAGTACGGGCTGGGTGATGGCGTCGAGCGACTGCGCACGGAGGTCAGCCGCATTCTTGACGTGCGCGTGCACACCGTCAAGCGCGCCGAGTTCAGCGCCTTGAAAAAGTTGCGCGAAGTTGTCTCCGACGATTTGTCAAGCTGGGCTGGGCTGATGTAATATGGGAAGCATAAGTTTTGCATCGTTCGTTGCGTCCCGGAGGGTGCATGTGTGACCTTGCGTCGGGCACTGCCAAGCGCTACAACGCGCGATGTGGCGGGAGACCGTTTGGGGAGCGATACCGGCCGGTATCCATGTAGTTTCTGTTAGCAACTTTCCTTCAGGGTTTTTTTCTTTTTGGTCGGATGGCAGCCATTCTTCGTCTTGCATCGTCAACGTTTCATCACTTTGTGACGTCTTTACGATGGACCGAGAGCTGTTTGTGCCGACACACAAGTATGCTTTTTTTTTTACGGATCACACACCAGTGGGGTACTCTTTAGTTGTTCATTACCTCCAGGAGAACTGTGATTGCTAGAGACAATGTGAAGGGCAACAATCGCGTAGATGGGTTGCGAGAAGCACAACAACCCAACGTCGATAGGAGGAAAGACCACTAGTGATATGACCTTGTATAGATAGTAGGGGGTGGCGAATACTTTTTTTTTCTTCATTACCAATTGAGGCAAGATTAGCTATGTAAAAGTTAGAGTACTTTGGGGTGCTGTGGGTTGATTGCTCAACATGGAGCAAACGGAGCTACATATGTAGATGTGAGGCGTACGCTCAGGGGATGTACTTCAAACATTTTACGATATGAAGTGGTCATTGCAGTACATGGATGCATAGCGAACCGGAAACATGACATGAGCATCGTTCAGTATGCACACATGACGTTTTGTGCTGCTCTATTCTAAATAACGGTGATAAGCGCGCGGAACAGGACGGGACTGGCGGCGGACAACAAGGCCATCATCGATTGCATTTGTACAATTTTGCAAGGTAGAATTCAAAAACACATGGCCATCATCGATCGCGTTTGTACAATTTTGCAAGGTAGAATTCAAAGGCGCCAGTAGGCATTCCTTGGATAGCGGCAACTTGCTTCGAAAGCTCTTCGTAACTGGTCTGCTCAAACTCGGCAAACACGGACGGGAGATCGAGTTTACGATACAGCTGCTTGACGCGGTCGGAGCATTGCTTGTCCTTTTTGCCGTAGTTTTGTTCCAGAACGAGTCGATCGTGCTCGGAGCAGCGCTCGAGGGCGCGCACGATGAGCCAAGAGCAGGTGTTGTCTTCAATGTCGGTGCCGATCTTGCCGGTGACGGCGGGGTCGCCAAAGGCGTCGATGAAATCATCTTGGGCCTGGAAGTAGTAGCCGATTTTCATGCATATGTCTTTGGCAGTGTCGTACAGTGCTTGGTCCGTGACGGAGGCCAGGCGCATGCCAAGGGCCACCGGGAGGTAAAAGGTGTAGTGTGAGGTCTTGTACCTGTATATTCTCTTGAGATTGTCCTCAGTGAATTTGTCAAGCAGGACGTGATCGGCGGGTTGAGACGTGGTAAGGTCGAGCAGCTGGCCCATCTCGGTGGTGTACGTGATATCATGGAAGAGTTGGATTAGGCTGAGATACTGCGGATGGTGCTTAAAATGGATGTTGAGAACGCGATAGATCATCATTTCCAAAATCATGGCGTCGTTGATGGCGTTCATGCCAATGTGCGGAATGCGGTAGAAGCAGGGCTGGCCGCGTCTGGTGATGCTGTCGTCCATGATATCATCGGCGACGAGGAAGAAGGCCTGCAACAACTCGACACACCAGCCGAGAATGATGGCGTGTTTGCGCTGCAGCTCGGAGAGGGTGCGTTGCGGGTGGAAGGCCTTGTAGCATTGCAGGACGGCCATGCCGCGGTTGAGCTTTCCATGGGGTACGTTGTACGTGAGATTTTTGTGGATGTAATCAAGGGCGGGCTGCGGAAGATCAAAGTTGGCCTTCAGATCGTGCATCAAAGTGTGCACGAAGTCAGGGAACATGGACTTGAAGAGGTGGGCGTCGGACGGCGAGGCGTTGGAGCCCATGGTGTAGGGGCGCGGGGATCGAAGGGCGGCGGGGGAGGAGGACAGGGGCGCGGCGCGGGAGAGAAGGCGGGAGGCGGCGAAGCGGCGCAGTAGCGCGGCGCATCGGATGGACATGACGCGCGATGCGGTGCGACCGGCGGCAGGCGCGTGTGATGTGGCGGCGGCCAAGGGGCGGCGACGCGTGCGGGCGCATGGCTGGCGCGGAGCGGTGATTGGGGCGCGGCGCCGCGACGTGGACAGCTGTGCAACGGGGGTCGCGCGCGCTCGACGGCTGCGGCTGCCGCGGCTGCGACGCGGCACCGTCCGTTAAGTGTGCAGCAGCTGGCGCCGCCTTCGCCGCCGCGCTCGCCGCGAGCGCGACACCGACGCGGTGCTACTGACGTCCACCATGTCGCAAAGCCTGTGCTGCTTCGCCACCTGCCTGGCGGTACGTTGCGAGCGAGCGCGCGCGTCCCGCGGCGCGGCGGCGGCGGCAGCGAACTGACGGCGTGTGCGTTTGTTCCGCGCGCGCGTGCTTGCGCGCAGGGCGCGCTGACGATGGCGCTGTTCGGAATGGCGCTCAGGGCGCACGACCCGTTCCTCGGCTTCGAGGGCGACTTTGACGAGGCGGCCGCTTCGTGCTTCCGTACTGCGCTCGTCTTCGGCGGCCTGTCCGCGCTGTCGCTGCTCACCTTCGCGCTGGGCGCCGTTCGATCCAAGATGGCGCCGCCCGCCATCCCCCGCGCCCAGTACGAAGCGGTGTAACTGTAGCTAACTGCTGGCGGGTGGTGCGGCGCGCCAACGTGCCCGTGACATCAGGACACTGTGACACCCTGGTCTGTCGCGCCAACGTGCCCATGACATAAAGACACTATGACACCCTGTGTTGTCGCGCCAACATTCAGCGCGTCGACGGCGACCCAATCAGCTCGCCGAGCTGTTGTTGCTCAATCGCACGCTCGTCCACCCCCGTACGCACGCATCGCTCCCTCTCTCCGCGCCAACCCTCGCCCGCCGCTGACCACCCACCCAACCCAGCCCCCCTAGACCCAAGTTACGGAGCAGCGCCCCAGCTGCAGTCACGAACAACGCTCTCCCCAGGCGTCCGCGCTCCACCGCCGTGCCCGTCAATGACGCCCGCGCCTCTCCGTGCAGCATGCTTATCAGGGAGTACCGCATCCCGTTCCCCGCCACTCTGGCCGAGTACAGAATCGGTACGTTGGCGCACGCGCGCGCAGCGCAGCGGCGCCTCCGCCACCAACCGTGCTAACTGATGCACGCGCGCGTGCGCCCAAGCGCCCCCGCAGGCATGCTGTACATGATCTCGCGCGCTACGGAGGAGGAGAACCGGCGCTGCGCGGGGGGCCAGGCGGTGCGCGTCGTCACGCGGCGCCGCTTCACGGACGCACAGCGCGGAATCAGCGGCATGTACTCGGAGAAGCACCTGCAGGTGCGCAACCTGCTGCCGACGTTCATCAAGCTGCTGGTGCCGGCGCACAAGTGCGTGCTGGTGGAGCGCGCGTGGAACGCGTTCCCGCACTACTGCCTCACCACGTACGAGAGCCCGTTCTTCGGCAGCGCCTTCCAGCTCAGCATCCAGAGCCGCTACATCGAGGGCGACGCGGGCGGCGTGCACAACGCGCTGGCGCTGTCGCCGCGCGAGCTGGCGGAGCGGCACGTGGTGCTGCTGGACCTGGCCAGCGAGGAGCACGTCAAGATGACGCGCGACACGGACGTAGTGCGCTTCCACAGCAAGCGCGCCGCGCGCGCGCCGCTGGACGCGCACGGCCGCTGGATGACGCGCGCCGTGCCCGTCATGTGCTGCTACAAGCTGGTGCGCCTGCGCGTGTCCATTGCGTCGCTGCCGTCGCGCCGCGTGGAGGAGTGGTGCCACCGCCACGCCGTGGTGCGCGCCTTTGTGCACTACAACCGCCAGGTGCTGTGCTGGATGGACCACTGGTACGGCACGGACGTGCGCGCCGTCGCCGAGATGCGGCAGACGCCGCCGCCGATGCGCGAGACGCCGCCGCCGCCGCCGCCAATGCGCGAGGCGCCGCCGCCGCCGATGCGCGAGGCGCCGCTGCCGCCGATGCGCGAGGCGCCGCCGCAGGAGGCGGCGGCAGCGGCGGCAGCGGCGGCGGCGGGCGCGCCCCTGCCGCCCGTCAACGCGCTGGCGGCGGAGCTGGCGGCCGACGGGCTGGCACTGGCGCTGGCCGCTGCGGACGACACCAACCCGTTCGTCACGTAGCCGCGCGCGCGGCGGCCGCTGTCAGCCTTTTGGCGCTTTTTTTTTCCAAAACAACAAAGGTTGCCCAAATTCCAGCCAGACGCTGCGCTCCCGCGCATTGCGCGCCGGCGCCCTGACATTCGCGCCCGCCTGCGCCTGACATTCACCGCCCGCCGCGGCCCGCCCCTCAGCCCTCTCCGCTCACCGCGTGCCGCCCCGCCCGACGCTCCCAAACACCGCCCTCCCCCCCCGCCCCACACTCGTCGCTTTCGTGCCCGCACCTCGCCCCGCTCTCTGCCGCATTCCCATCCGCAATGGCCAGTGGAATCGCCATCTCGTCCAAGTGCACCGACGCCTACGCCGCTTTGAACAAGCGCGAGTACGGCTGCCTCGTGCTCAAGATCGAGACCGATTCGGTCGTCCTCGAAAAAACCGTCCCCCCGTTCGGCGACGATCCCGAGTCCGCCTGGAAGGACTTCGTCAAGACCCTCCCGGAATCGGACGCCCGCTACCTCGTCACTGATTTTGCCTGGAAGGAAACCCCCACTGTCACCAAGTCCAAAGTCGTCATGATCACCTGGACCCCTGAATCCTCCTCAGTTCGTTCCAAGATGTACGTTTTCCTCACTGTCCGTCTCTCCCCCATCCCCCTGCGCATTGGCGTTGCTGCTCTGCTGACATCATGCCCCGCGCTTGTACCACATTTAGGATGTACGCGTCCTCTCTGGAGCACGTCACCTCTACCCTTAAAGTCCAGAAGACCATCCAGACCTCCGAGCCGGAAGAGGTCGAATACAAAGAACTCAAGAACCAAATTGCCAAGTAACGCGGAGTTGTCTTTCTCTCTCTAACCATTTTCACACACACACACACAAGTTCCGTTAAAATTCAACCCTACCGCTTCGTAACTGGCTTCGTAGCTCCACCTTTACTCCGTCATCCTCTCCCCCCTTAGTGGTACTGCCTTTTTTGTTGGGTTGGGGGCCTCGCTTCCTTTGCAATGGCACCCTTGCTTGCTTTTTGTTAGCGTTTTCAGTGGGTTTTCGATCATGCCTTAGCCAACTATCGTTGTTTTCGATCTCCTAAACGTGCAACAGCTGCTTGCGATTGTGTCGCGCAAAACTGTTTTATGATTGTCGTGTGTTTCTATTGGTTAACTCATCCCTGAAGCTCTGTGTTGCCCGCCCCTCAGCAGTAGTAAGGAGTAAATGGCAAAAATTCCACACAGCGTAACAAGTCGCACCACCCACGCCTTCACCAAAAAGGCTGCCGCGAGCGACATGGGCGCGAGCAGCAGCGTATACGCCGGCCACGCTCTTGCGCTGAACATGTACTTCCACTGCTGCGCCAGCGGCGAGTTAGCCTTCTCGTCCTTCGCGAACACAAACAGGCTGCCCCGCGAGCCCACGCCCAATCTCAACGCGTCGTCCAAGTACGTGGTGGCCAGCTGCACGCGCGACATGGGCCCAAACTCAAACACCGCGTTCACCAGCCTTATCCGCGGCGGCCCAAAGTGGACGCTCACCACGTTTGACTGCTCCGACACCCTCGACAGCACCCCCTTCAACGCCACGCAGCCCGGCAGCACGTGCAGAAGCCTGAAGCACACCAAGTTCACGACGACGTCGGGCGGCAGCACGTGCTGGAACAGCCCTGTCGTGGGCAGCAGCGTGCGCGCGAACGCGGTGCGGAAGGCGCCGCCCGCCGCGGGCACGCGCTGCGAGTCCGAAGCGTACACCACGCTGTAGTTGCCGAACAGGCGCGCGTCGTCGAGGCAGTTTGGCCGGTAGCGCCCAACCTGCCCGAGCGTGACGATGGCCTTCTCGAGCGCGCCGCGCGCCTCCGCGCCCATTCTCGCGCCGCCGTCGCTGTCGGCCGCGGCCGCCAGGATGGTTTGCACGAGCGACGGCACGTCGGGCGGCGACGACGGCGACCGGTGGTACGAGGAGCGAATGGTTCGTTTTCGCGCGATTCGCACCCGGCCGCGGCGGCTCTCTGGCACGCTGAGGCGCGGGCAGGGCCAGACGCGGGGGAGGGGCGATGCGGGCGTAATGAAGGTGGCCATTGAACGATGATGACGTAGACAACGCGCGAGAAAGGGGCACGCACGGTGATGAAAGCGGCGCAGGTCAAACTTCCTGCGCAGCACGAGACGCTCATCAGAGAGAGCGATCACCGCGAAGCTCTGACGCGTTTTCGCGACCCGTGGACACGAGGCCACGAGACCCTTTTGCCACGTGGCGCAACTCGCATGCGACCGCGCTGCAGTGCGCCCGTGGCGACCCGCCGACGACGACCGGCGGCGCGAGGCTCATCGCCAAGATCCACCGCTTTCTGTCTACGGCCTCCTTCGCCACCGCTCTGATTTTCTTTAGAAGTTCCCTCATCGCGCCACTTTTGCGAAACATGGCGGCCAGTGGTTGCACTGTTAAGGATGTCCCTGCCGCGGAGTTTATCACGACCTATGCGGCGTACCTGAAGCGCGTCGGCCTTGTCGAATTGCCGCCGTGGGTCGATACCGTTAAGACAGCGCCCAGCAAAGAGCTCGCCCCGTACGATCAAGATTGGCTGTACATCCGGATCGGTAAGTAATATTGTTCGGCGCGCGTGTGCTCCCTGGCGCGGGAGGCGCGGCGCCCCGGGGCTCTTATCTAACTGTGTGACATGCAATGCAAGCGTAGCTTCGATTGCGAGAAAGATTTACATCCGTGGCGGCATTGGAACCGGAGAGTTTCGCAAGATCTACGGAACGCGCAAGCGACGGGGTATGAAGCCCTCCCGCAGCTCCAAGGCTTCCGGCGGGCTCATTCGAAACGCGTTACAACAACTGGAGCGACTTGGTGTTATCGAGAAGGATCCGCGCGGCGGGCGACGACTCACCACGAAGGGCCAAGCCGAGATGGACACCCAAGCTGGTCAATGCCTAAGTTTGAATGCGTAAAACGTAAATGCGAAAAGCTCATCATAACAGCTTCCGTCATTTGTTCGTGTTGTTGAAGTAAAACTCTTTTTACCACGTTCTTGTCTGCTGCTAGTATACAAATGCCGCAATATGTACAGGAAACACTACCATAGTTAACAGAAAAAAAAAAGAATAACGCCATCTTAGACTGACACCTTTTCGCGAAACCAACGATGATCGAGCGCTTGTTTTGCGGACAAGCGTTGTTTCTCGTTCACATCCAGTAACCCTCTCAGCAGATGTTTGACGCTGGAGGAAGCGTTGGGGATCGTGCTTTCGAATGCGTAATCGCCCCTCTTCGCGTGAGCAATAATCTGTGACAAAGACTTGCCTGCAAAAGGCATCTTTCCGCCGCTGAGCAACATGTACAGAATCACTCCGCAAGACCATATGTCAACCGATGTTCCGTACCGGGCGTCGAAAACTTCAGGAGCTACGAATCCTGGACTGCCGACCGCGCTGGTGTACATGTCGTTTTCATCGCCGGGATAACATGGTTGTCGCTCGTTGTCGGGAACGAAGTTGGATAGTCCGAAATCACTCAGCTTCACTCGCGCCTCGAGAGGCTTGGAACAAGTGAGTAAACAATTGTCTGGTTTCAAATCTCTGTGCACTGTGTGCATGTCATGCAGGTATTCCACACCGCACAGAATGTCCTTCATGAGATGGCGCGTTGTGCCCTCTGGTAACGTGCCGTTTGTGCGCGAGATAAGGTCGGACAAGGTGCCACCTTGAATGTACTCCATGACGATTCTCGTTCGAAGGCGATTGTCAAACACGTCGTAGCACTGCACAATGTTCGGGTGCGATAAGGATTGCATGATCTTCATTTCGCGTTCGAAGTACTTCCTTTCGGATGGTGGTGCATTGCTCTTCTCGATGAGTTTGATGGCTACCTGCTGACCGTTGTGCAGGTCGTTCCCTAGCACCACTCGTGCAAACGCGCCCTTGCTTATCAACCTGTTCATGGTGTAGTGCATTTCAAGCACAGATTTGCTTGCCCTGCTGAGCCAAGCGCTCCATCTAGCAAACGACTTATCATCCAAAGCAGAAAGCAACATGACGCGGCGTTTCCTTCTCTGACTGTCCAGGATGTAAATGGCGATTTTTCTGTCATCGCTGTTTGTTTCGATGACATTGCCGGCGATATCGAAAGACCATATAACCTCCCCGTAGGGCCCCTTTGCCAAGCTGAGCCTTGTGCCCTCCAGACGGGCGTATCTGACGGCCTTGAAGGGGATGAACGCCAATGGGCGCGAATCTTGACGAAGATAGCCGGCGCGGAGTCCTACAATGCCGTACCTCAAATGTGACATGGAGACACCAGAGTTGTCGGGTGGCTCATCCGGGAGGTACACGCGCAGGAAGGGGTTGTGAATGGAAGGCAGAGTGTGGGTGCAAGTGCGTGGACGGGGGCTCCGGGGGAGAGGGGCTGCTGGGGATGGAGGCAGGTGAAGAGGCGCGCAGCAGCGGGCAGGCGGGGCTCGTCGTGCGTTGCTAGGAGGGGGGGCGCGCTCGAGGGGAAGAGGCTGTGCAGTGCGTGCGATGGGCGCGTGGCGGTTGGGTAAAATTTTGCTGCTGCCCAATGACGCGCACGCGCATGGCACGCGTGCTGCGCCGTGCAGGGCCCTCAAGGCGCAGCACGTGTGCCATTCACTGCAGGCGTGCCGGCGCGCTGCTTTGCGCTGGCCGCCGCTTGCGTGCGTCGTCGCTCGTGTGGGCTCGCGCGCGGCGCCGTCGTCGTCGCTCTCCTCCGCAAGCCGCGTGCGACCACGATGACCACGCCCAGGAACAGGCTCCCCGTCTGTGAGTTACCGCACGCCCGCCGCCGCTTCCATTTGTCCCCAGCGCTGACTTTTCCTTTCTTCCTCTGATGGCGAAGACGCCAAGCTGAACCAAATGGCGCCTGGCGTGCACGGCCAGAAGCTGGTAGTGCAGGTTGTCAGCAAGAAGACCATTTCAGACAGCGTGGACAAAACTGGAAAGAGGCGCTGTCATCAGCATGTGCTCATTGCAGATGAAACTGGTGCTATGCTGCTTAACGCGCATGACGGTATGTTGCGCACTCTACCTACTCACTTTCTCGCCACGCCGGCTAACGTGTCCCTCGCCTGCCCTTCGCTTTTTAAGACTTTTGCCAACAACTGGAGGTTGGTCGCGTTGTTGAACTACATAATATACGAGTTAAGATTATTAAGGATCGAATGCGACTCACGATGGATAAATGGGCTTCAGTTCAGGAAAGCTTTCGAGCGATACCGCAACCGGTGCAGACAGATCCCAACTTTTCTCAAGTTGTCTATCGACAGCTCTCTGCACGCTCGTAAGGCCCGAGTCCAGCACATCACAACGTTTACACGCCTGCATTCGGCCGTACCTTTGGTACTTTGCAGCGTCATCACCACATGTGTGCCATGTTAACAACCGATAGCGTGACGAGTACGTTCGGGTTTTTTTCCACGCCCCAATACAACTCTCCCCGTCCCAATTTCATGATTACCAAGCTCGTCTTCCACCCCTCCCCCCCGTCCCTTTTGCCGAATCGGGCCCGCGCAAAACCCGCCTCCGCGCTGCAGTCCATACAGCCGTTGGTGAATGGCGAAGCGGTGGGCTTATTCCCGGTTGGAACGAACGACGTGGCCGGCACCGCCAGTGAATCATGGTGGTCACATCCTGTTCAACAGCCAGATCTGCCCCGATACGTCCATTCTTAGCGCGCGAATCTCGATGGCCGGGCTTGCGCCTGGTCGGGCGCGGCCGCGGCGCTCCAAGCCGGGGGGCTGCGCGCGATGCGACGCCGTTCGCGTTTGGGGCGCGGAGTGCACGGATGCAACTTCCTCCCTGCTGCACCGGGGCGACAAGGCTGAAGCGCCGATTTGATCGCGACATTGGAGGCAATGTGGCGACAGCGTTTCTTGCTTTCGGTGAAATGCGCGCAGAGAAGCTGACCATTCCTCGACTGTTTCCCTTCACGTTGGCGAGGCGGTGTACGACAATGGCCCCCCTGCAGATGGGAAAGGGCGTGGGGCCGTCTGTGCGTCAAAGAGCGTCATGGCCAAAAACCGGTTGCAGTGGCGCAGGAGTGCGAGTCGGTACTTCGTAGTGATATGTGGAGAAGAGTTCATCAATGATATCTTTTCGGGCTTTCATTACATGTGCAATGTAGGAATTGAGCGCGAAATCAGTGGCATCTTCGAAAACAGATAAGCAATTTGGCGAAAGTTGCTTCGCATTCAGCTATAGAGAGAAGAATGAGAAACATGCCATCATGGGCAGCGCATGGCTGTGATATGTTTCTTTTTGAGCCATCGCGATACATTTATGGAGCATGTGGCGAATTGGAAGCTCCCATCATGTTGCAAAGATGGCGAGGCTGTTCAAAAAAGTAACGTCACTACGAAGTGATAGCGTGAAAAAAGTAGCCGAGTATGTACAAAACACAAACAAGACATATCCTGCGTGCTATGTCCGAAATCTGTATATCGTCAGCCGCCCGTACCCTCAAATTTGGCGCAAGTAACCGGTTTCAAACATACACTTTCTTGCAGAACGCAACATGACTACAAAGTGTGAACATGATGGCCGTGCATGTACATAACACATCAGTAGAACGTTGACCACAACAAGGTGTCACGAGTTCTGCAAACCGAGTCCCGTTTTAATAAGTTACTACAAAAATGAATCAAGCATTCTACATTAAGGCATGTGAAATTGTGTCAAAGTGCGCATGACAAATATTCCAATTCCTCTAGGAAAAGCACGCCCGTATCCATTCGAAGTGAAGCTCTCGCTCACGTCTCTTACCGTCAACGTGCCTACGCTCAAAAAAGATTTGGGTATATGGGCCGTTATAGCTGTGCTAACGGATCATGACACAAACTTGGTTTCAGTTGCGCAAAACAGTTCACTTACTGAAAAGGTCCCGCAATGTTAGTAAACACTGCACAAATGACCATAGGCACTAAAACAAACGCAGGACAGTTGTAAGTTTTATATGAGACTAACGTATACTTGATATTTGCTCGGAACTCGTTAGTCCATGAGTCCATGCCGCCAAAAGCATCTTGTTTGTCGGAGTTTCAATGATACGGTAAACAATATTTTGCACTATGCTTCTCATTTCCGGTGGACCGAAAAGTCCGGTGCCAAAAATAAAACCATCTGATGAACATAAAAGGCGTAAACAGACGGGTTAAAGAATAATGTTATTATGATTAAGGATCAACAGATGATGATTTCAAAAGGTATGAGAAGGTTCATTAAGTTCAAGTTTTTATATCAACCGTCAACGCGGTGAAGATTCAGTTCACGTTTTAGAAGCTCGTTGTTACTCCTGCCGTCCTTATTTGTTCGCAACAAATGTTGATAATGACTTTGTGGAGGATTGAGGGCTGTAACTATGAAATACATTTTACTTTGCAGCAGAAACTCTTGAGTATCAAATATTTGCATTATGAAGAGCGTTTTTTACAAGAAGGATACTTTGACGTACAAAGTACACAAATCGATTACAACAGGAGCGCTTTTGGAGCCACTTTGGCGTGTCCAAAATGTCAGCATGAGAGACAAGTCGAGTACTAAACGTCGGGGCATTTGTGAATTAGTGGCCCCATTACTGAGACAACTTGAGTTTTATGTATGTAGAGTTGATGGTATGAATTTTATGTATGTTTTGCAGTCTTTGTGACGGTTCAATTACTTTCTAGCAAGTAGCTCAACACAAATACGGCTCGGTGCTGAGAGGCAAGTCTCGGCGAGTAAAATGAAACAGCGGAAAGTGCGGGGTTGAGATTGTCATGTGGCAAATGTCGTCAGGCAGCAGGCAAGGGCGGGGGAGGGGGGTGATGGATGTTAATCCGAAAACGTCGCAGATACACAGCAGCCATTTTGACGTGCGTTCTACTGTAGTGCTTTACCATAGCTACTTTACTTCACTTGCCGAGCGTGCCGTACGCCCCCCATGCTGAGCATTCCTCGCCAGCGTCTCAAACCCGTGGCAATTCGACGTTTATCTCCCGCACGTGCATTCCTCACGCTGTACGCGCCCACAATTAATCGCTGTCGTTCGCCACAGGCTGGCCGCACAGATACGGTACAGTACCTGTCACGCAATCTTGCACCAAGGCAGCTCAAGTGTCTACCGCCGGCCTATACCTCCCCCCCTCCCCCCCTTCCCCACCCCTCCAACCCCAGCGGCGCTGATCGTTAACGGTCGGTCCATGGCGGCGTTCGTGAATTGGGGCCCGCTGAGCACTGGCCCTTTCACAGCTTCCTCTCCCACCCGTCCATGCCCCAAGTCTCCTGTTTTTCGACCCCTCTTCCGTAGCGCCCCATGGCGAACACGGAAACGCCTCTCACATGCCATTTTTATGAGCGACAACGTTAATCCTTCTTCTCGAACAAAAGCCCTAGAAGAGACAGAGCAAAACGTTCAATTTCGTGATGAACAGCCCGATGAAACTTTTGTCCTCGAATGTGACTCTCACGTGGAAGACGACCTTCTCATTGAATCCGACGAGGACGACAGACGCGTGATATGGAACAAGTTGCCCTCCCCTCGAGCTCTTTTCCGCACGTCGTACCTCACCGATGTCGTCATTGCGTTTGCCATCGTTGCCATTGTGTACGGGCTTGTGTTCACAACGGGCAGCCTGTTTTCGGCCGCCCCGTACTCTGCTCTCAGCATTGACACCTCTCTGCGCGTGCTGCCGTGGTACGCCGCGCAGTCGCTCACCCGCATGATAGCGGGCTACATTGTGTCGCTGGCCTTCTCGCTGGGATACGCGTACATCGCGTACCGCGTCAAGTTCGCAGCCAAGCTGCTGATGCTGCTCATCGACGTGCTGCAGTCCATCCCGTTGTTGTCGTTCCTCCCCGGCGTCGTGCTCGGCCTGATTGCCATATTCCCCGGCGCCAGAATTGGCGTCGAACTGGCGGCCGTGCTGCTGCTGTTCACCAGCATGGCGTGGAACATGCTGCTGGGCTTCTACCAGAGCCTCAGCTGCATCCCGCACGACCTCCAGGACGTGTCCAACACCTTCCGCCTGTCGCCGTGGAAGCGGTTCTGGGTGCTGGAGCTGCCGGCCGGCGCGATCGGGCTCGTGTGGAACTCCATCATCTCCGTGGCCGGCGGGTGGTTCTTCCTGATTTCTATCGAGAGCTTTGAGTTGGGGAACCGCGACTTCAAACTGCCCGGCCTCGGCTCGTACCTGGCGGTGGCGGCGGAGACGTCCAACTACACGGCGATCTTTGCGGGGCTGCTGGTGGTCATCGCCATCATTGTGGTGATCGAATTTACGCTGTGGCGACCGCTGATCGCGTGGTCGGCAAAGTTCACGTACGGAAGCACCAATGAAGAGAGTCGGCCGCGTTCGGCCGTGCTCAACACGTTCCAGAAGTCGGCGCTGCTGAGGAGGGTGCACTGCACCGTGGTGGCGCCGGCGTGGGAAAGGTTTGTCAACCTCGGGGCGACAGGCGCGGCGGCGAGCGCGGCAGCGCTGCGCGGCAGCGCGGGGGGAGCCTCGCCGGGGAGCGCTGCACGCGCGCGGCACGTTGAGGGGAACGGCGGCGCGTTTGTGGGGGCGGCGGCGGTGGGAGCGGCGGCGCGGGCCGGCCGGCGCGTGGCGCAGGTGGCGCGGCCGGTTGTGGAACGCGTTGTGCCGGCGCTGGTGCTGGGCGGCAGCTGCGCGGGGATCGGGCTCGGGGTGTGGCAGGCCGGGCGGCTGGCGAACGCGCTGTCGGTGGAGAGCTGGGTGACGATCGGGACGGCGGCGATGGCGACGTTCGGGCGCGTGCTGGCGGCGCTGGGGCTGTCGCTGTTGTGGACGGTGCCGGCCGGGGTGGCGATCGGGCGCAACGCCAAGCTGTCGGCCAAGGTGCAGCCGATTGTGCAGATCGCGGCGTCGGTGCCGGCGACGGCGCTGTTCCCGTTCCTGCTGCTGTTCCTGGCGCGGCTGGGCGGCGGGCTGCAGGTGGGGTCGGTGGCGCTGATGATGCTGGGGACGATGTGGTACGTGCTGTTCAACGTGATTGCGGGGGCGCAGGCGATCCCGTCGGAGCTGTTTGACGTGGACAGCGTCTACAACAAGGAGGGCGGGTGGCGGAGGTGGAGGAAGCTGGTGTTACCTGGGATTTTCCCGTACCTGATCACCGGGGTGGTGACGGCGGTGGGGGGGGCGTGGAACGCGTCGATTGTGTCGGAGTACGTGGTGTTCCAGGGGGGGGTGCTGAAGACGCACGGGCTGGGGGCGCTGATTTCGGAGGCGGCGGCGACGGGCAACTACGCCCTGCTGCTGGCGGCGACGGTGGTGATGAGCGTGCTGGTACTGCTGACGAACAAGTTTGTGTGGGGGCCGCTGTACCGGCTGGCAGAGACCAAGTACCGGCTGTAGAGGCCGAGCGGGATGCCCGCAGGCGAGCAATGATGGAGGCGCCGGAGTGGAGCGGGAAGCGGCGCGCGCATGAGACGCGGCGCGGGACGGCGAAGAGGCGGCGCACGATGACGGGCGGCGGGCAGCATGTGTCTGTTCGGCGAACGGCAGCGGGGCGGCGGCGGGCGTGTGGCTCGCGGCGCGCGCGCCGTTAGCCAAGCGCCGCTTCGACGCGGCGCATGGAATCTTCCACGCGCGCTGCTGCTCTTTTGCGCCCGTTTTTAGTGGCGTGTCCGCCACACGCCGCTCTCTTCGTCTCCCGCCCGCCGCGCTCTCCCCACGCTCTCGCGATACTGCCGCCGCCCGCCGCCGCCGCCCGCCGCCGCCCGCCGCCGCCCGCCGCCGCCGCCGCCGCCGCCCGCCGCCGCCGCCGCCGCCGCCCGCCGCCGCCGCCGCCGCCGCCGCCGCCGCCGCCGCCGCCGCCGCCGCCGCCGCCGCCGCTGCCGCCGCCGTCGCCGCCGCCGTCGGTTGCCGCCGCCGCCGCCGCCGCCGCCGCCGCCGCCGCCGCCGCCGCCGCCGCCGCCGCCGCCGCCGCCGCCGCCGCCGCCGCCGCCGCCGCCGCCGTCGCCCTCGCCGCCGTCGCCGCCCCAGCCGCAGCAATGCACACGCTCGCGCAGCCGCCCTCGCCGCACGCGGTGCGGCAGATCGCGCTGTCGCTGCGCTCGCGCGCGCGCGGTATGCGGCGCGCGCTCGCCGTCGCGCGCCTCTCCCCCAAGCGCTTCCAACACTCGCTGGCGCCGCTCCGCCAGGAGCTGCGCCAAAAGGAGCAGCTCGTGCGCGCCGAGGTTGGCGAGTTCATCCAGTCGCCGCACCTGCTGTTCCGCCCCCTCAGCCTCACCGTCGCCCTCACCGCCCCCCTCGCCATCCCCCTCTGCTTCATGCCCACCGCGCTGCTGTTCGCGTACGCGCTGTTCACCGTCGCCTGGTACGTCGCCTGCCTGCTGCTCTTCACCACTGAGGTCGCCATGCGCCCGCCGTGGTACAAGACCGGCCTACCCGCCAAGGACCTCCCCCCCTACTGGAGTCGCTTCGTGCACGACCCGCGCACCGACCTCAACCTGCCTTACGACGACGTCGCCTTCCCCACCGCCAACGGCCAGCTGCTGCGCGGCTGGTACATCGGCAACTCCCCTCGCGTCATTGTCTTTGTGCACGGCGTCGGCCGCGACCGCCGCACTTTCCTGCGCCACGCCCAGCCCTTTGTCACCCACGGCTACGCCGTCCTGCTCTTCGACCTGTCCGAGCACGGCCTGTCCGACGTCGCCGTCCCCGACGCCCCGCGCGGCACCCAGTTCGGCGCCCGCGAGCAGCACGACGTGCTGGCCGCCGTGCGCTTTGTCACCGCCGAGCGCAACGCCGCCTGCGTCGCCCTCATCGGCACGTCGTGCGGCGCCGCCAGCGCCATCCAGGCCGCCGCCCTGTGCCCGCGCCACATCGCCGCCGTCGTCGCCGAGAACCCGTTTGCGCGCGCCGACGACCTGCTGCGCCACCACCTGCACCAGCTGTCGGAGAACTACCTCAGCCAGAACAGCCACCAGACCGTGCGCAACGCCCTCTTCTGGCTGGCCGGCCGCGTGCTCATGCTGCGCATGGGCTACGTGTGCTCGTCGTTCGGCGCGCTTGACGCCGTCGCCCAGCTGCAGTGCCCGCTGCTCGTCGCGCACTCCACGGCCGACGACGTCGTGCCGTTCCACCACGGGCGGCGCATCTACGAGAGGGCGCGCCGCTTCCTGGGCGACCGCGCGCGCTTTCTGCGCTTCGATGACGCCGCGCACTGCGCCCTGTTCGACAAGGACCCCGTCATGTGGACGTCGCACGTGCTGCCGTTCGTCAGCGACGCCTTCAAGCAGTTCCAGCACGCGCCGCCGCTCAAGGCCGCCCACGCGAAGCGCGATTGACCGCGCCGCCGCCCGCCGCCGCCGTCGTGCTCAGTTTTGTCGCGCTGCGCCTTTTCAGTAGGTGACACAGCACCTGGTTTGGGTTGTGCGTGCGCTTGTGTGCATTATGTGCATCATGTGTCCATCGGTGTTGTGGCGTGAATGCTGCAGATGCTCTGCGGGTGCTCGGATGCGCTCGCCTGTAAATACCTCTTGTTGCATTGCGCTGCGTATAGCGCGTGTCGTGCTTTGCTCCACGGGTGGAAAGACGGAGGAGCAGAAGGGGGAGGAGGGGCAGGAGGTGACGTGGTTTGCTAAGATACTACGTTATGTAACTTAGGTAAGAAGATAAGGGTTATTTGCAATGCTTTACAAGTTGTGCGTGTGCGTGTTGAGTGCGTATGTTGCAGTGAACACTGGCGGCTGTCAGTGCTGTTACGTGTGCGTTCCATACGGAGATATGGGAAACGGCGGCAGCGCGTTCCACTCGGGATCGAGGTACTGGGCGCCATCGGCGAGCAGGAAACGCTGAAAGTGCTCCTCGCTCATGTTGTCGCCCACAATGCTGATTCTCTTGTTGAGGATGGCGTCGATCTCGGCGTCGCAGGCGGCGGCCTCGTCGGCCAGGCGCTGCGTCTCCTCGGCGGACGGGTGCGCAAACTGCAGCGCGGCGCGCAGCGACTGGCGCGCAAGCTTGAGCGTCTGCAGCTTGGCGCCGGAGCGGCGCAGCGGGCGGCCGGGCCACAGGTTGACGCCGTGCGCGCGGATGGCGTCCTTGAGCCACGTGGTGCACACGCCGAGGTACTCGGCGGTCTCGTCGCGGTTGAGGGTGAAGAAGGGGTAGAAGTCGCGCGCGGCGATGTTGTCGCGGCGCTGGCGCGGGCTGAGGCCGTGCCAGCGCGCGCGGATCTCCAGCACCTTGTGCACCTGGCTGCGCGTCATGAGCAGCTGGCCGGTGAGGCGGTGCGACGGGCGGCCGGCGCGCGCGCCGTTGGTCTCGTGCACGATGTGGTCGGGGTCGACGAGGGTGACGCGCTCGGGGGCGGGGGCGGGGGCGGCGGCGGCGGCGGCGGGGTCGTGGGCGGGGGCGAGGAGGTGGTGGTGCTGCTGCTGGTGGCGCAGGGCGGCCTCGGAGGGGTCGTGGTGGTGCAGCTGGGCGTCGTGGATGAAAAAAGAGCCCAGGAAGAGGCCGTCCGGCGGGGCGCACAGCACGTGGTCGTGCAGCAGCTCGCGGCCGATGGGGCGCAGGATCTGCCCCGTGGACGGGAGCTGGATGAAGCTGACGACGTCCAGCTTGTCCCAGGCGAGGTGCGGGTCGGAGGGCATGGGGCCGGGTTGGTGCGACACGTGCAGGAAGAGCTCGAAGAGAACGGGGCGGTGGGCGTGGCGCGCGTAGTCGGTGAGCAGGATGCGGGCGCAAATCTCGCGGCACTGGCGCGAGTTGTGGGCGGGCAGCTGCACGACCTGCTGAAAGCAGGCAAACGAGTCCGGGGCGTCGGTGGGGGGGGCGGAGTGTTGCGGCGGCGGCGTCACAGGCTGCGTCACAAACAGAGAGGTGTTGAGGTGGTTCCACACGCGGGGGCTGAGCGACTCGTCAACGGCTATGACAACGTACACGTAAATGCACTGGTCTGCAGGGCTGGCACGCGGGCGGTACGGTTGTTGCGTGGGCGACGGTGATTGGGGAGCGGCGGGGTTGGAAGCGGGTGCGGTGAGAGGTGTGTGCGTGGTGTGGTGGTGGGGGGGGCGATCGGGCGGGTGGAGCGCGGGGTGGGCGGCGAGGGTGCGGAGCGCGGGGGAGGCGAAGGGGTCGGAGAGGCGGCGGTCGGTGGCGGAGGGATTGGCGGAGGTGGGGGGCGTGCGGCGGGGGGGCGTGCGGTGGGGGGGCGTGCGGCGCGGGGGCGAGTGCGAGGAGGAGCGCGAGGAGGAGCGCAGGGCGCACAGCTGCGGCTGGAGGTCGAAGCAGGCGCGGGCGGGGCGGGGGGAGGCGTGGAAGACGCCGGTGGAGCAGGTGAAGGCGGCGTCCATTGGGCGGCGGGCTGCGCAGGCGCGACGGTGCGGGCGCGCAGGCGGCAGCGGGTGCGCGCGAGCGCCATGGTCTTAAGCGCGGCGGCGGCGGGGGAGGCACGAGGGCGCGGCGCGCGTGCTCCTGCGATCGGCGGCGCGCGCGCGCTTGGCAGCGGCACGCGGCGGCACGGCGGCCGCGGCGGCCGCGGCGGCCGCGGCGGTGGCGGCGGCGACGGCGCAGGTGCAGGCGCAGGCGCAGGCGCACGAGCAGGTGGCGGCCGAGCCGACGCGCAGCGGCGCGTGCGCGCATGAGCCGTGCTCTCGCGATCGCGCCTCACGGCGACGCGCGCCGTGCGCTTTGAACGGTTTGAACTCAAAGCGGCGCTCGCGAGGGGCCGCGCCACGTGCACAGCGCGCGCGTGTACACTGGTTGTGCGTGCACACGGGTTGTGCGCGTACACGAGTTGCGCGTGTAACGTGGTTGCGCGTGGACACTGGTGTTTCGTTGACACATGTGGAGAGTGGAGAGCGTTGGACGTGGACAGCGGTCACACGTGGGACAGCGGGTGCACGGAAGACAGCGAGACGACGTTGAAATGCAAGCGGCAGCGGCGGCGGCGGCGGTGGCGGCCGTCAAGCGCTTTGGGCGGTTGAAATGGGAGCGGCGGGGGCGGGGGGCGCAGCGCGCGGAAGGCGGCGCACCGAGCGCACACACGCACGACATGGGCGCCGCCGCCTCGATGCCCGCGTGCCGCGGCGCCGCGTGGGCGGCCGACATCTCGCACGCGCAGCGCGTGACGCGGCTGTACCGCGCCGCGCTGCGCACGTCGCGCGACTGGACCATCGACTACGACATGTGGGTGGCGCAGTGCGAGCAAATCCGCGCGCGCTTCCGCGCCAACCAGCACAAGTCCGCGCTGGAGGGCAAGGTGCTCGTCGACAGCGCCATGGCCGAGCTCTTCTCCATGCGCCACCCCGACCCTTACATCCCCATCTACCGCGCCGGCTCCTCCAGCTACCAGCGCAACGTCCCGCCGCCCCCGGAGGTACGTGCATCCACCGCCACCGCCACCGCCATCGCCACCGCCACCGCCATCGCCACCGCCACCGCCATCGCCACCGCCACCGCCACCGCCACCGCCACCGCCATCGCCACCGCCACCGTCACCGCCGCCGCCCTCCGCGTCGCCCGCCGCCTGCTGACTCGTCCCCTGCCCTCTTCGCCTCCCCCGCGCCCGCGCGCTCGCCGTAGCTTACGCACAAGTCCATGCCGCCGCCGCACGAGGCCATTCAGTAGGCACGCGCCGCCCACCAAAGACAAAACCACTCTCCCGCCCACCCACCTGCTTGCCCGTCGCTGCCTGCTTGCGCCGCCTCCACGCGCCTGTGCGCCCTCGCACTCAGTGCTGCCAAATCTTCACCAGCTTGTCCTTGCCGCCCGACACGGCGCGCCTGCCGTCCGTGCTCCAGTCCACCGTGAACACCTCGTCGCTGTGCCCCGGCAGGTCCGTCTTGAGCTTCCGCCCGTCGACGTCCCACACCTTGCACGTGCTGTCCTTGGACGCGCTCATCAGCAGCCGCCCGTCGGCCGACCACACCACGCGGTACACCGCCGCCACGTGCCCGCGGAACGTGAAGCAGAACGCCCCCGTCGTGCCGTCCCACAGCCGCACGCTCTTGTCGAAGCTGCCCGACGCAATGTACCGCCCGTCCGGGCTGAACGCCACGCAGTTCACCAGCTGCTGGTGCCCCGTCATGCGCGCCACCGCGTGCGCCGCCGCCGCCCCCCCCTCCCGCCACACGTCCTCCCACAGCATCAGCGTGAAGTCGTCCGACCCGCTCACCAGCCGCTCCTTGCCGCCGCTGCCGTCGCGCTTCGCCTTGCTGTAGCGCTGCGCCGCCTGCGCCTGCGACACCGTGCGCGGCGCCGCCGCGCCCTGCTGCTCGCCCAGCGCCTCGAACGCGCCGCACTTGAGCACGTAGCTCGTGGACAGCGTCAGCGAGTTGACCCAGTGGCCGTGCGCGCGGATCGTGCGCACCGCCACCCCCGCGTCCGCGTCCCACACCTTGATGCTGCGGTCCTGCGACGCCGAGTAGATGCGGCCCTCGCCGCTCCACACCACGCTGGTCACGGCCGCCGTGTGCCCGGCCAGCGTGCGCACGGCGCCCATGCTGTGCGCGTTCCAGATCTTCACCGTGCCGTCCTTGGACGCCGACGCCAGCAGGCAGCAGCGCGCGTCCAGGTGGAACGGCTTCCAGCACACGTCGGTCACCCACTTGCGGTGCGACGCCAGCGCGCGCCCCCCGCCGCCGCTGCTGCCGCCGCCGCCGCCGCCGCCGCCGCCGCGCGCCACGTCCCACACCCACACGCGCCCGTCGCGCGACGCGGACGCCAGCCGCGCGCCGTCGGGCGCGAACGCCAGCGCCAGCACCCAGTCGCGGTGGCCGAGCAGCGCGCGCACCGGCAGCTGCGCGTCGGCGGCCCACAGGCGCACGGCGCCGTCGCCGCCGCCCGTGGCGACGGCGCGCGCGTCGGGCGAGAAGGCGGCCGCCAGCACGGCCTCGCCGTGCCCCGGCAGCGACGCGCTGCAGCGCGTGGGCGCGCGCACGCGGAACAGCGACAGCGGCGCGAACTGCAGCGCGGCCACGCGCTCGCGCGCGTGGCCGCCCGCCGCCAGCGCCGCGCCCAGCGAGCGCGCCACCGCCGTGCGCGGCTGCCGCAGGAAGAAGGCGTACGGCTGCGGCGCGCCGTTGCGCAGCACGTGGTTGAGCAGCTCGCCCAGCTGCTGCGGCGTGGCGCGCAGCGGCACGTCCAGCACGCCGCCCACCGCCTCGCCCTCCGGCGAGTACATCTGCACCAGCGCCGAGGACGCGGCGGCGGCGGTGGCCGCGGCGGGCGCGGCGGGCGCGGCGGCGTCGGGCGCGGCAGGGGTGGCGGCATCCATGGTGTGCGGCGACGGCGGGGGATGGCGCCGACGGACAGACAGCGGGGGATTAAGAGTACGAAAGTTTACATATTTGGGAAGGGGCAGAGCATTGCGAGCAGCTGCGCCGGACGCAGCGCTCGCGATGGCAACGGTGGGCTTCGTGGCGACGGCGGCGGTGGGCGCTCGGGGGCGGGTGGCGCGCGTGGGAGCGCGCGGCGCAGGCGGCGTGGGGAGGGCGCGCGCGGCGCGGCGCGGCGGCGGAGCGATGCGGGCGATGGTGCCGCTGCCCGGGGGGGCGACGGCGCGCGACGCGGCGCTGACGGCGGCGGCCGTGGGGGCGGCGGCGGTGTGGCTGGGGGGGTGGCAGCGGCTGACGGCGCGCGGCGCGGTGGCGTCGCGCACGACGCGCAAGGTGGTGCACGCCAGCTGCGGGCCGGCGTTCGCGGCGCTGTGGCCGCTGTACGGGCAGGGCGGCGGCGCGCGCGCGCTGGCGGCGGCCGTGCCGCTGCTGTTCGCGGCGGCGCTGGCGGCGTCGGCCGCGGCCGCGCGCGGCTCGCGGCGCGGCGCGCTGGCGCGCGCCGTCTCGCGCCGCGGCGACGCCGCCGAGGCGCTGCGCGGCCCGCTGGTGTACTGCGCCGCGCTGCTGGCGCTCACCGCCGCGCTCTTCCAGACGCCGGCCGCCGCCGTCGCCGTGTGCAACTTGTGCGTGGGCGACGCGCTGGCCGAGGTCGTCGGCCGCGCCCTGCCGTCGCCGCGCTGGCCCGCCACGCACAAGACCGTCGCCGGCACCGCCGCCTTCGTCGCCGGCGCCTCCGCCGCCAGCGTCGCCCTGCTGGGCTGGTTCTCGCGCTTCGCGCTGGCCGACGCCCCCGGCCCCCCCACCGTCGCCGCCGTCGCCCTCATCTCCGCCCTCAGCGCCGCCGCCGAGCTGCTGGCCGACCGCATGCGCGTCGACGACAACGCCGCCGTCGCCCTCACCGCCGCCGTCCTCTCGCTGCTGCTGCTGCCCGCCCCCGCCCCGCCCGCGTGACGCCCACGCTCCGCCACCCGTTTCCGCCTTTAAAAATGTCCTCACCCCCCCCCCCCCCCCCCCCCCCCCCCCCCCCCCCCCCCCCCCCCCCCCCCCCCCCCCCCCCCCCCCCCCCCCCCCCCCCCCCCCCCCCCCCCCCCCCCCCCCCCCCCCCCCCCCCTCCCCCCCTTTAAAACCCCCCCCCCCCCCCCCCCCCCCCCCCTCCCCCCGCGCCCCAACCCCCCGTTTGCATCTCCCGCCGCCGCCGCCGCCGCCCCCCACCCCCCCCGCCCCCCCCGCCGCCTCCCGCCGCCGCCGCTTCCCGCCACCTCTCACCTGCTCTCGCCCCGCCGCCGCGCGCCCGCCGCCATGCACGCCCCCGCCGCCGCCTTCACGGCTGCCGCGCCGCTGCCGAGCCGCGCCACGCGCGCCGCGCCGCGCCGCCCCCGCCTGTGCGCCGTGCGCATGCGCAAGGCGGACGCCACCCCGCCGCCGCCGCCGCTGCGCCTGCCGCCCGCCGTGCCGCCGCCGCGCGTCGCCATCATCGGCGCCGGCCTGGCCGGCCTGTCGTGCGCCAAGTACCTGGCCGACGCCGGCTGCCGCCCGGTCGTGTACGAGGCGCGCGACGTGCTGGGCGGCAAGGTCGCCGCCTGGAAGGACCGCGACGGCGACTGGTACGAGACCGGCCTGCACATCTTCTTCGGCGCCTACCCCAACGTGCTGCGCCTCTTCGACGAGCTCGACATCGCCCACCGCCTGCAGTGGAAGCAGCACTCCATGATTTTCAACATGAAGCAGACGCCCTCCGCCGACGCCGACGGCCTCGTGCGCACCCCCGCCCTCTACTCGCGCTTCGACTTCCCCGCCTGGCTCCCGGCCCCGCTCAACGGCGTGCTGGCCATCCTGCGCAACAACGACATGCTCACGTGGCCGGAGAAGATCCTCTTTGCAAAGGGCTTGCTGCCGGCCATCGTCTTTGGCCAAAACTACGTCCAGCAGATGGACGAGTACTCGTGGACAGAGTGGCTCAGGAAGCAGAGCATTCCGGAGCGCGTCAACGACGAGGTGTTCGTCGCCATGGCAAAGGCGCTCAACTTCATCGGCCCAGACGACATCTCCACCACCGTCATTCTCACCGCTCTCAACCGCTTTCTGCAGGAGAAGAACGGCTCCAAGATGGCCTTTCTGGACGGCTCCCCGACCGAGCGCCTGTGCCAGCCGATTGTCGACCACATCGAGCAGAGAGGCGGTCGCGTGCATCTCAACTCCCCTTTGAGCAAAATCGAGCTCAACCCGGATGGCTCCGTCAAACACCTCGTCCTCCGTTCCGACTCCCACCCCATCGTCCAGGCCGATGCGTACGTCAGCGCTCTTCCGGTCGACATCCTCAAACTACTTGTTCCATCGCAATGGAAGCACATGCCCATTTTCAGCAACCTGCAAAATCTCATCGGTGTGCCCGTCATCAATCTGCACCTCTGGTTTGATCGCAAGCTCACCGACGTCGACCACCTGCTCTTCTCCCGCAGCCCGCTGCTGTCCGTGTACGCCGACATGTCCAACACGTGCCGCGAATACGCAGATGCGGATCGGAGCATGCTCGAGCTCGTGCTGGCTCCCGCAGACGCCTACATTTCCAAGAGTGACGATGACATTGTGGCCGCGACCATGGCCGAGCTCGAGCGCCTATTTCCTCAACACATTGGCGCGCGCGCTTCGCAACCTGCGCACCTGAGAAAGTTCCACGTCGTCAAGACTCCGCGCAGTGTGTACAAGACAACCAAAGGCTTGGAGCCAAGCCGACCGACGCAGAAGACCGCAATCCCAAACTTCTTCCTCGCAGGCGACTTTACCAAGCAAATGTACCTCGCCTCGATGGAAGGGGCTGTGCTGAGCGGCAAGCTTGCGGCAACAGAGATTGTTGCCAACATAGAAACGCTGCTTGCGCGCAGGGATGCCATGTCCGCTCAAACACCACCAGTCAGCGCTGCCATTTAGTTCAATAAACGATTTTGAAAGCAGAGGTGTGCTTTTATCGGCTAAAGGCTCAGAGCGCACTAGCTAACTTAAAAATCATTTTTAAAACATGTTACTCTACGACAGATGGAACGACCTTTGTCCTTCACGAACAGCGTACAGCACTTGCTTCTTTGCAATATCATAGGAACTGTATTCCGGAAGCTTAAAATAGTTTGTGCAGGTCATCACGGTGGGCAAACACTGGTCTGGTGAGTGCCCACTTTCCGGAGTCCTTCTCACAATCGTTAAACGCGGATGCAAATTACGCAGTCCACCAAGGGGTAGAGCGGGTGAGCCCGTCGCAAATTGTACAAAGCGCTGCTGATCGTCTTCGTCCAGTTCTGTCAGCAGCTGCAGAAAGTATTTCACCGCTGCACTCTCGTGGCTGAATCCGTGATCGCATCGCGTGGCATGAATCAAAAAGTCCATAGTCCATTTCTCATACGATGGGCCACAGATCAGCAGTTCAAGTTCAGCGCTTCGGAACAACAGCAGGCTCGTGATATCAAGCAACTCACCAAGACCCCTCAAAAGCGCCTCAGCCTGCTGGTATACCCCCCCGAAAAGCACGTGGTACGTAACTCGCCTAACAAACTCTTCAGCATTGTTCTCATTCACTTCGATGTTACTTCCACCCTTCACCAGCTCTATCGAATCATCACCGGGCAATACGAATGTTAAACACAGAGCTGGGATTGCATCTCCTTGCTTCTCCTCAACCATCTTCAGTATTGACTGCAGTGATACAGCAAGTTGGTGGTCCACATTCTCCAACATTTTCATGGCAGATGTCCCGCTAATGTACGTACGCCACACATTCTTGCGGTCCACTGTATCCAGTTTGGCTAAACTATCGCGCTTACCGCTCGTATACCCAACTTCAGCGGTCGATGATGAGCCTGATGAACCCGCAATGGATGACACACTGCTCTCAAACAGTACTCGGCAGTAGGCAAGAAGTAATTGCGAAAAAGTCTCGGAAAACCTCAAGTCCAGAAGACGACCATCAATAACGGCCTTTCCAAGAAGACGCCCAATGAACTGAAATAATGAACACGTTTTGGATGCCGCAGATTTCTGCGTTTCGCTGATCGCTAACGGTAGACACGACGGAAACAGTCCGGTGCCAGTAGGAACAACGTAGCTTGGTGCACGGCTCTGAACCACAGATGTCGGCTTCAATACTGCTGTGCTACTTGAATGCCTTCGACTTCTTCGCCTGGTAGTCGGATGACGAACAGGAACGTGTATATCGTCTCGAATCTGATGTATGTAGTGAGATGCAGATTCCGATTCTGTTTTTGACTTCACTGATTCGGAACTGCTACTTCTCCAGAGCTTCAAATCCACCATTTGAATCTCTCTTGAGGTGAGCGTGTAAAACTCTAGAGTTGGACCCAATCCTGTCCCGGCTTCGTTGAAGTACTCCACCTCCAGCACTGTACCGTGAGAGCCGTACATATTCATTACCTTAATCGCAGATTCCAGAATACGGTCGCGGTGAATGCGTACTTTTTGTCGTTGAATACGTCCAATTCTCGCTTCATTATCACGATGATGTCGAGACGATCTATGGGTGGTTACACCTGACATTTCATTACGCATCTGAAGTAAATGCAGCGCTCGAGAAACACCTAGAGATGTCGACTGAAAGAGTGTCCTCCTGGTCTCAAATGGGATTAGGAAAGAAGACTCCCTTGCGATCGTGAAACACCAAGCCGGCACAATGCCACCACACAATGCAATGGGGTCAGAAAGTTGTCTCGTCACCTTTGCTGTTAACTTATGGCTTACAAACTGCACTTCAGGTTCTTCTAAGAGGGAAGGAAGCCCATGAGAATCGTCATCGGATGAAACGACGCTCGTGGAAAACTCGTTCATGCTGAAACACAGCTTCTCTGATATCCAATGCAAATGTTTCAACACGGAGACTACCGCAGCTATGGACGGCACCAACCCAGCCGCGTGTAGCCGACGCGGCGCAAGCATAATCTCGTTCGATAAGGATAGGCTTGCCAAGATCTCATCAGAAACTTCGCCTTCGCCTCGACGATTCTTCGGCTGTCCTGCAGCCTTAGAGCGCTCCCTGTGTTCCTGCAATCTTTGGGATCTGCGCACCGGACCGGAACTACTTCCTTCCCCGGCCTGAACTTCCAATATGCTGTTTTCAACTGCACAATTGGCTTGAACAACGGTCTTCGGAGCGTCACTTTTCGAATAAACCAACGTGTGAACATCAGTCCAAAGTCCAGGCCCCAGTCCTCTTTGACGCGCATGGGATTGAACAACCGCACTTAATATCGAGCTCTCATGAGGGATTGCCTTTCCATTCAAAGAAAACGAGAGTTCTTGAGTAAGCATGGAGCGTGCACTACCGACTCGTCTCGGCCCTCTCGCAGTGTGATCGCTAATGCTGTGAGAGTGAGGGATATTGTCTGCTAGGGCGGCTGCATATGACCGGAAATTACCGTCACTCCTGGACGGGTCAGAATTGGAACGGGAAGCAGTGGCGTGACGAGCACTATGCTCTCGAGGGGAGCTGGCTTGACCAGAAACACCTCTTGTCGGCGCTTGGCCCAAGGTCTCATGATCAAGCTCGACGGGAGGTAAAGATGTAGCCAATTGGTCAACGTCAAAGGCCTCAGGTCCTTCGTGATCATTTTCTTCGCTATCACCAGGGTCCTGCTCTATCATATCTTCCTCGCCGGAACTGACGTCTTCCTCAGACGCTTCGCTGTTGTCATTAATTTGGCCTTCATCGATAACTTCATCATCCATCAACCTATCGGCGACTTCAAAAAACTCTTCAACGCCAAGAAGCTCCACAGCCTCACCTTCAGGATGTTCATTGTCCACATCTGAGTCGTTCCCTTCGGCGTCCTCTTCCACTCGAGGGGAACCATCTCTGCTATTGCCTCTGGCCGACCTAGTTCGTCGAGTTCTATGACCTCCCGGACCTCTGTCTGAGGAGGGCCGTCCAACTTCCCTAACTCGCGGCCATAAAAAGTCCTGAACACTTGCCATTGTCGCCAGTGGCTCAATTAGGACGATATGATTAGAGTAGTCTCTAAGATTATCTCCGCCAGAATCGGACGAAGCCCGCTTGAGTCTTAACTTGAAAGGCTGTGTAAGTTGTCTCAGACCAGAATTCACGCTTGAAAAAGATATTCCGTGACTCGTCTCATTAGTGTGAACTTCCAGCTTCTCCTCGGCTGATAAGACTCCAAGAACCAAGTTGATGAGCGAAGTAAAAGCCTTCTTGTCCTTGTGGTTGTTTAATACCTTGACGAACATAGAAGTTCGGATACAGGCAACCCTGATTTCGTCAGTAGAGAAGAAACCAGCAAGCGCGTCCATGATACCACTCTTGGATACCTCAAAGACAGTTAGACCATCCGTTGCGGTCAAAACAGAAACGAACTCAGAAATAGCCTTCTCAACGTCTCCCTCGCTTTCCTCTTCTGAAGCAGAGTTCAATGACTCGCATATTTTAATAAGCTTGTCCAAAACATTATTCTTCAGGAGCTCTTCGTTGACAGCGTTTTCCTTGTCACCACCGAGATACTGCGTAAGTATAGATCGTGCTGCTTTCGGCACCATTGAGGGAAGGGCAGATAGATTCGGAACTCGGAGCTCCTGCAGTGCACGAGACGAAATCCTGTTATGTGAACTACCCGCTTCACTTCGAGAACCCCCATGCGAAGGACCACGCTGCAAGGCGGCAAGGGCTGTCCACACAGAATCCATATCACGCAAATTTATGGCTGTTCCAGAATGCTCTCCATGAGAATGAAAGTGATCAACTCTTCCAGATGAAGCGCCGAGCACTGGCGATCTTGACGGAGGCTCGGCGCCTGACTGATTCTCTTCCTCTTTTTCACCCTCTTGTTCTTTATCGATCGCTGCAAGTCGAACAATCTCATGGACAACTCCCTCGCGTACAAATGCTTCCCGCAGAGCTGGTAACTTCTCAAGCGCAGAAGACGTCATTGCCAATCCGACGAGGGCCTCACTTTTCGAGCTGTTCTCCCCCAACAGGGCAGCAACAAAAGGACAAAACCGAATTGCTGTAAGAGTTTGCGACTCCTCTAACTCCTCTTCGATATTGTCCTCTACAATGACAGCACTCAGGACGTCCTGAGGAGCAATCGAGATAAATTTGGAGAGCACAGACAAAGTTAATCTCCGCGCATTAGAGTCAGCCGAAGATATGTAGAACCTCATCAGCGTCTCAAACAGTTCATTGCCGAAAAACCGTAACGATGCCGAGTTTTGTTCCAATGCTTCTCGTCGTTTTGCATCGATTGCAGCAAAATTGGCTGACGGACCCATAGACCGTCGTCTTCTGGATCTGGTTGCGGAACCGTGGTGATTTTCCTGCTCGTTGGTATCCGGCAAAAGACTGTCAGCAAGATTGAGACAGTCTACAGAATGCATTGTGGAGCCCGAAGTCAGTCTACTCTTCAATTTCATTATGAGAGTGTCAGTGTCCAAGATCTGAAGTCCAAGTTTGACACTGCCGCGTGCCAAGATAGCAAGCATTCGAAGAGCAGACGAGTACGACTGAGGCGATAAAGCTGGAGGAGAAGGGGGCACAATCAAACTGAGAACTTTTTCGATGAGCGCAAGATCATCCCCACACAGAGACTCGAGTTTCTCAGGTGAAGACCTGTACGCTTCTGCTAGCTTGGTAAAGCCTACTACGGCAGATTCTCTAATGCGCTGATCATCAGAGCTGAGCAAACGCATCATCGTGGGCAGTACACGGCTGATCATCTCCATTGCGTCTCCACGAGGCTGACGACATAAGTTACAGGCAGTCGCTGCTGCCATTCTCTGCACACCGATAGAAAAGAAGTCGATGAAAGACAAAACGGCTTCGAATCCATTTGCCGACACAATCTGCTGTGGATAGTCAACACTCAGTTTGTGCAGAGCGGACAAAGACTGCTCAGCCAGGTCTATGTATTCAATGGACAACAAATTCTGACACAGCGGTCCGGCGGCACCATTGAGCGCTATCGCCGAGGAAGAGGACGGCAACGCCTCCATCATGTGCGTGAGTGCACGGGCGGCGTATATCTTGATTTCCACATTGGAACCGGTGCGAAGCAAATTAACAAGCGGTGACACAAAAAGATTGACGGAGAATGACACGAGAGACTCCTCGGTGCCGACAGAGAGAAATTCGCAAAGCTCCTGCAGGGCTTCCATCTGCTGTTCAGGGCTTTCGGGAGCCACAATTGTGGTTCTCAGATGCTGCAGCCTCGAATGAGATGTAGCGCCATTATTGGGAAATATATCGCGCAGGTCTGCGCCCAGTCTTCTAAGAAGTCCTTGTAGAGTAGTGGGTGCACGGTCGCTTCCGAGAGAGTTGGGACCGTCATCACTCCTTCTGTTGGATCCCGAGTCAGCGCGAGAGTCGTCAGCGGCGTCGGAGCGATTGACGAAACTCATACCTCTTGTGCGACGAGAAAACGCTGGCGGGGTGGAAGGACCGGGGGTATTGGGGTTAGCAAGACGCGCACGGGCGGTGGACGAGCGTCGTGGTCTCTTCGACGGGCGGTGCGAGTGCGACTGGGGCTGAGGCTCTGCGGGTGGTGGTGTGGTCGGAAGCCTTCTGGAGCTGGACCTGGTTCGCTTGCGGGAAGTCGGTTGGTGGGTTGTGGAAGGTGGCGGTCTGCGAGCCGGTCGACGGGGCTGGTCGCGGGCGGGCGTGGGGGTGGGCGGCTGGGAGTTGTGTGTGCCGCGAATGTGGCGGGAAGCGGCAGCGCGAGGGAGTCGGTGGCGGACAGGGTTTGTGGCGGCTGCGCGGCGGGAGCGCGAGCGCGTGGAAGGAGGTTCTTGGGCGTCGGGTTGGGGCGGGCGCGCGTCGTCAGTGCTAGCACGAGCTTCTCGGCCTCTTCTACGCGCCTCCATACGCTGAGAGGGCCATGCGCTGGCAGAGCTAGGCAGGGCAGACGCGGGGAAGAACGGGGGAAGAACGGGGAAAGAGACGGTGAAGGGGGCGCGAGCAAAGGGGGTGCGAGCGAGGAGGCTCGATCGGGGGCGCGGAACGGGGGTGGGGACCGGAGTGTGAATGGGACGGGTGAGCTGCGGCCGGCGGTTGAGGCTCGGGAAAGACTCCAGCCGCAGCGGCGCGGCCCTTTAATCCCAGCGAAAACGAGTGCAAGCCGCGCAGCTGCGCGCTCATGGCCGCGTCAGTCGCGCTCGCGTGGCCACTGGTCCAAGCCAGAGTGTGCACTGTGCACGACTCACCGGTGCCGAGTGTAAGCCACTGTAAGTGGGCCCGAATGCCGCCGCCCGACCTGGCGGCCGATCTCTCCATTGCAGCTCCGCAATGGCACAGCAGGAGTGGCGCTTTGGCTCCGCCCGGCCGCGCTTCTCCCTCCTTCCACCCCCCGCTCTCCTGTCTCTCCGCCGTCGAGCGTTCCGCCCGCTCGCGTGTCTGCGAATGATGGCTCTAGGGAGAACGCAGGTTGTGTGGTTGCCCGCTTTTGCGTCACCGTCCCTACTCCACCCCGCCGCCCACGTCTTTGCTCGGCCGCGTTTCCTGTGCTCCGCCCAGTCCGCCGCCTCTCGGCAAAGCGTGGTCATCCCTCGCAAAAAGATTCCCACCCACGCCCGCCCCATTGTCCCCGCAAAGCCGCTGCTTCACTTTGTTGAGGACAAGGCGCAGCCGCGCAAAGACGTCATCCGTGCCATCTGCGCCTACGCCAAGGAGCACAATCTGCAGAACCCAGAAAACCGCCGCATTATCCAGTGCGACGATGTTCTCAAGTCCGTGCTAGGCGTTGATCAGTGCACCATACTTGAGGTCCTCAAGCACGCCTCTCCGCATTTTCGAAACCCAGAGACCATGGGCGGCCGCTACTTGGAGGAAGCCAATGCTGTCGAGCAGGCCTACATTGACGAGCTGCTTTCGGATGGCACACCGAAAAAGAAGGCCCGCAGTAAGTCTCAAGCTCGAAAAGTATCTGCAAAAGAAGATAAGAAGGCTGGCAGGAATCTGTACCGTACCTACCGCCTCAGCCCCGAACTTGCCGCTGTATGTCGCGCACCGGAGATGAGGAGACACGAAGTCGTCAGGGCCGTCTGGGAGTACATACGCATGAATAACTTGAACGGACTGGGGCCGATGGAAACCCCCGTAAAGTGTGACTTCCTTATGCGCAAGGTGTTCAATGCTGATTACATCAATGTCAAGATGGTTATGAGTGGGATTTCTCCTCATATCCAGAAGAAAGAGTAAATCCGCTTCGTCACTAGTGCGCATTCGTCAGTCGTGCCGAGCAAATTACTCATTACCCCCCACAAGTCCTTCCGCGATGCTCGTACCCCCATACCTTAAATAACTTTTCCACTCATATTCGTTGAGAACCCTTTATGTTCAGATGTTTATTGCATCTACCTGGGCCCGTGTCACAGTCAAAGTCAATGCTCGTCAACAACACATCCAGCTACTATACAACGGTGTATCAACTATCACTCTAATCCACGGCCAAATGCTAGCCCCCAGTTTTACTCCCGTTTTCCTTGCCGTCTCCATGCGGTATACTTCCACAAGATGAAGTTAGATACGCCTGCGGAGCCCAGAAAGGCCAGCACGCAACCAAGCGCATGAAGCAACATAGAGTCAGATTCCAGAAAGTACGACGCCCTCAAGGCTTCTCGTTTTAGCCTGGAAAAGTGGCATCGAAGAGTTGGATCACGAAAACGTTCGAAAGAGTCTTTCTCATCGTCTATGTCGAAAGCAGCGCGAATGGCTCGAATGTCATGTAAGGTAGAAGCGGCAAGGTAAACAGCTGTTTCCGCATCATGTGCATCCGACAAGCTTTGTTGTGCATGTTGAAGTTTGAACAGCATCAGGTTCACTCGTTGTGAGAAGTACGCATACTGTAGGTCGCCCAAAGACTTGGCAGGGTCGATATCAAAGTACAGAATGCCTTCCATGATTTCTTCGAGTTGCGCAATGCGCGTCTCAACAATTGACCGTACAAGGTATCGGCACGCTACATCAGCCATGACAGTCGACGGCTTCCCTTGCTTGCTTGGCCTTTGCCCTCGTTGTAGAGTATGATACAAGTTAGGTTCCGAGATGCCATGGACAGCCGCTACGAAAGCCTGGACAAAAAGGGTGTCCAGTGCGGCCATTGAATCTTTTTCGGTAGATCGAAAAGTCAGGATTCCCATTCCCGGAAAGAAAGACAGCGGTTTGTTCTCTAAACGTTGCACGGACTCACTTATTCTTGTTTTGTGTAAGTCTAAAACGTACATGCGAAAAGTGTTGGGGGAAAGTCGCTGGTGCGTGGGTGAAGCAGGCACGCCGCTTGCCCAGGTGTGATTCAGGGGCGCGTTTCCATTGAGAGCAAGGGCTGCACGCCTGACGTACTCGCGCGAGGGTTTGTCCGCGTCACGAAAAGCCTTTTCGCACACCGGGCAATCACTGTTCACCTGCGAGGAAGAAAACCGAAGGTGCTGACCGTGAACCGCCACGTTTCTGACAACGTTCTCGAAGCCATTCCAATCAAAGGTATCGAGCCAGCGCGCGCGATGTTCGAAGCCCGGGGTGTAAGCGGTAACCTGAACAGTCAATTCGCGAATGAAAGGCACGGGGAAATAAAGCGGTTCGGGGGCGTAAACGCGTTGGGCAATTCGCTCTACGGCAGAAAGAAGATGTGCAACATTCAGAGACTTCTTCTTCTCGACGGTGTACAGCACCCAGGAGGTCCTCCCCGTTCCGAGGAAGGGCGTGCGAGCCTCATAATGATTGATGGGATCATCTCCGTGGTTGACTATGACATACATGACGTGGGGTGATCCTGCCGTAGCAGCCGTCTGCTGCAGGAGACCCATAAAAAGATTAGGATCATCCGTTGGGGAATGCATCGCCACCCTTCTGAACAGATGTTTCGGGGCCATAGAAACAGTGAAAATCAGCGAAGTACCATTGGATCCGGCAGTCATAGCTTTGGCGTAGTGAGAGATTTTTCTTTGTTGTTCAGAGGTAATGAAATGCTCGGGGGCAACTATTTGAACGTCGATGTACAGACGAATGGAAGACTGGCGCAAATGGGCGATGGCCCGTAAAACGTCGCGCATTCCTTCCGAAAAGCGGATGACTTCATTTGACGCTGTCCATGCCTCGCGTTGGGTGTCAGACAATGCCGACCACCTGTCCTCTTCAGCGAGGGGATCGTCGTGCGGGGAAAAAAGGGATTTGCTGAGATCGGTCACATCCGTCCCTGATTGATATCTTAACGTTGATTTATAGCTCGTTCCGCCGGAAACCAAGGCTGCGAGCTGGAGAAAAACAAACAATTGTGAAAGCTTGCTCATGCATATGAAGCGCCGTCCCATTGAAAGCCGAGCAAAGATCATGACACTACCACGACATGAACCATGGGGTTAGGAGATGATTTTGGGCGATTACACCGAACAGTGTTGCTCTGGGGCTGTAGATACTTGATGTGCTTGCATGAGAGGGCCGCGTGTTGCACTGGAAGGCGCTGAGGCTGGGCGCGATTGATAGTACGCCTTGGGAACATGCGGGATTGAGTATGGTCCCAGCTCTGCCTGTCTATCAGCGTGGCACCGGTGTTTGTCATCGCCCTTACAGCTACCACTGGCTGTAAGATGAGGTATGTAAAATCTATACAATCTATCTGCGTTGTACGTTGTAGATATGTTGTTCATCGCAATCGGCTCCACCTTACTACACATCATTTCTTCAGCCGTGTGCGCAAAATGATCATGTAAGCGTACATCCAAGATGGCGCTTTCATTTGATTCAGCTTTCATGCGCAGTTTCAAATTAGTTGGTTTGGGTTCACGAAGGCACCCGGTATTCACGTTTGCATCTAGACACTACAAGACCGCCTTCCCCATCTGCGATAAAATTTGCTCTGCACGCGCAGAGTACATTTGCGAAGGACGCTCAAACGCGCCACTTCTTTTTTGCACCTGCCAAGTGCATATCTACCGGATATCAGGAGAAACCAATTTGACGCGGACTGGATTGCAAAATACTTTGTAATTCCGGAATGGAATTGGCCGGATTTGCATACCAACAGTCGGATGGCCATCATGTCCTAAAACCAGTTATCTAATTGCAATGTTCTGTACCTGTTCCGAAGTTCATACAAGAAAAACTCCAAACCAACTGTGAATAGACCTGACGTAATTAGTTAGAAAGCCTTCTAATGTAACTTGATGCCCAAAACCTGGCGTTAACTGTTTCGGCTAACGGCGGCCTTCCCCATTAGAGAGAAAAAAGCCCTTTTTACAAACGGCTTTCTGCTATGTTTGAAACCAAAGCACAGTATCCACTGCAAAAAAAACAAGACGATGTGGTGCAACTCTTTTTAAAAACTTCAGACGTTTGCGGCTATACAAACATAGCTTGTACACTGAGACACTGATCGAATAACGGTAACAAAAACAAAGTGCTCGACAGAAAAGAGAAGCTATTTCTGCCTGGCTCTCTTAATCTTGTTGTAATGTCTACGCAACGCGGTATACCTTATACGATATAAATGTACAAATGGTTGTGCAATGTGATGAAAGAAATGGCAGAATGAGCCCCATCAGATTGCAACCGTGCTTGAGAAAAGCAATTGTGGATTGCAATCCGGGCTGATTGGACACTACCGTTATCTACAACTACATACATCTCGTGAGCAGATCGCGGAGCTTGTTTGTGGAATCGCACGCGAGGGCATGTTATGACTAAAACGCATTGGCGACGGGGGTGATGATGCTTGAATATTTTCTGTGTCAGTTCGGTGAGGTTCTTTGATGCATCGCATGAGCGCAATGAGGGGCCAGCTGTACGCCACAGGAGAAAGAGCAGGTCAGCCGTGCACGCTGAACGGCGACCGGAAGGGCGCAGCGCTGTAAATTACATGCAGCCATCGTACTTACCTCCTCACAGAGGGAACAGGGGTAAAAATAAGTTGGCCTTTTTGGCCTGTGGTTCCTTCGGCGCTACCCTTCAACGGGGCGTTTCCGACATGTGCTTTGTTCGCATCGTCACGAGCGACGAAGAGTTGATTGGTCAACTCGGCGCGCACAACGGAAGGGGAGCAACACGTGTAACAAACGGCGACCGCCGGTTGGGCCGGGAGCGGAAACCACATCTCAGGGCGGCCACGTGTGCCCGGACATCGTCTGGCACATTCGCAGTGAGAACAGCAACTTGAGGCGGCGCGCAGCGCGCTGGCGAGCCCCCGCGGTCACTGGCGCGCTGCCGGCGTGCGCGCGTTTACGTCACCGTTGTTCCGCTCCGTCGCGCACGCCGAGCCGGCCGACTTGCTTCGCTCTGTTTGTCCACGCTTCGTTCCGATGATTACTGAGCTCTTTTTGGTGCTTGTCATTCTGTCCAACGACGCAGTGCAGCCCCTATGGACGTGGCTGTGTGAGCACACCTCCTCCTTCATCATGTTCGTATTTGGCTGCTTTGTATCGCAGGTGCTTGGCTACTTTTTGGCATGCATTCCTTATTTGCTCCTGGACGTATACAAGCCGTCTTTTGTGTCCAAGTACAAGATACAAAGCAAAGCATATCCAACTTCGTCGCAAATTCTTCAGTCGATGAAGGATATGTTCATATCATTCGCAACCGTTGTTCTGCCAATGTTGATCTTTGGCGGGTTCTTCATTGACAAAATCGGCATCACAAGGGATGGCCCGTTCCCCAAGGCGCACATCGTGCTTATTCAAATCGCGTTCTTCTTCCTCGTCGAGGACTTTCTCAATTACTGGATGCATCGCTGGCTACACCTCCCTTGGTTTTATCGCCACATTCACAGCGTTCATCATAAACATGATGCCCCTTTTGGTGTAGTTGCCGCCTATGCTCACCCTGTTGAAGTCATCGTGCTGGCGATTCCCACGTTTATCGGCCCGCTCGCAGTTGCGCCCCACCTCTACACACTCATGCTTTGGCAAGCCTTCCGCAACTTTGAAGCCATTGACATTCATTCCGGATACGAATTTCCCTACAGTTTCAAGTCCTTGTTCCCTGCCTATGCTGGCGCAAAGCATCATGATTATCATCACTACATGCATTCTGGCAATTTCGCTTCCGTGTTTACGTGGTGCGATCGTCTCTACGGAACAGACTTGGGCTACCGAACCTACCAACAAAGACAGCGCGATACAAGTGAGTGATGCACACTCAATTTTATACCGCCTATCTTGTTCACGATCACAACGCCACAACGCGAGCCTTCGTTGCTATGTGTTCCCCTTCAGTCATGTGCGAGAGCAATGGCTCGTCGACGCGGGGCCCGTTGTTCAACTTTTAGAATAGCACCTGCCACGGCTCGCAGTGCGCACGAGGCCGCCATGGTTTTTTGACATTTTGGCAGCCGATTAGCTTACTCGAAACGTTGCCACATGGGTGTGTCGCACCGTTCGCCACGCCTGTTTTGGCTCACAACACAGTTTAATTAACATCTCCTTGATGAGACCACTCCGACTTTCAGCTGAACACGCAACAGAGACTCTTATATCACTGTCTTACATCGCACTGACATGATTATTTTCAGCATATACTGATCGCTGCGGGAGAAATTGAGTGTCTTGCACACTTACTTTACCACATGTTTCTTGGCCATTCGATACATTGAACACGGCGAGTTGTTCCTTTTGCCCTTCCGAGAGTCTCCGTCAAATTATTCAAGTTCTTGTACGTATCCGCTGAACATAAGCTGAGCAGTGCGCGCTCTCCATCTGTCCCAAATTATGACAGCGACCGCTTCGGTGAGAGCCTCAATCCGCCGTCTTCGACGGTCAAAGGCCGATTCTTCATGTTTCACGCCCAAGTGCAACATTCAGCGTCGATGATCTAGATTATTGTTTTGAGGCATCTGCACTAAGTCCAGTGCTTCAAGAGTTTTGCTTGAAGCTGCGGTCCGTGTGGTATTTCACTGCAAACGCCATGCATTCTCACATCTACAAGGCAAGCTCTGAATCGATGGCGCAGGCTGTAGTTGAAAGCATTGGGAGCCTATCTCTTCGCGATGCCATGATTATGTTCCCAGACCAACATCCAGAATACGCCCGTTCGGAAAGCGAGGATGATGACGACTACATACAGGGGGGTTATCATCCGGTCCATATCGGAGAAACGTTCAAAGATGGGAGGTATAGAATTCTGAAGAAGTTGGGATGGGGTCACTTCTCCACCGTATGGCTCAGTTTTGATTCATTGAGAAACTGTCACTGTGCAATCAAGATTCAGAAGTCCGAATCAAACTACAATTCTGCAGCAAGAGATGAAATACGACTCCTAATTGCCCTAAAGAAGGATAAAAGAAAGATGCGTGAATACGTCGTCGAACTTTTTGATTGCTTTGAACATGATGGACCTCATGGACGTCATATCTGTTTGGCGTTTGAGTTTCTCGGCAAATCTTTGCTGTCTCTCATTAAGCGGTTCAACTATCGAGGCGTCCCTCTTCACATGATTAAGATGACTGCCAGAAAACTACTGCAAGCTCTTCACTATATTCACGATACGTGTGGAATAATTCACACGGACCTGAAACCGGAGAATATATTGCACGTTCACCACGACGCCGAAAAAGCGGGGATAGAGAAAGCAGTTAGGAAGCTATCCGCAGAAATAGAGGCTTTGGAGTCGGAGAAGGACAGATTGTCAGCTGCAATGAAATTTTGTTATGAAGCGAACCATGATCTCACATTTGCTGCCGCCAATGTGAAGATTGTTGACTTTGGAAACTCTTGTTGGATTGAAAAACAGTACACGGATGATATTCAGACGAGGCAATACAGAGCACCTGAGGTCATTCTTGGATGTGGATACGATACAAAAGCAGATATCTGGTCACTGGCATGCATTATCTTTGAGCTGGCCACCGGTGATTTTCTGTTTGAACCACGCGAAAGTGAGCATTTTGGCAGGGATGAGGACCACCTTGCCCTCATGACCGAGTTACTAGGGTCAATCCCCTCTCACATGTTAAAGAAGGGTAGACACACTTCCAAGTACTTTGACGAAGGGGGAAATTTGCTGCACATCGACGAGCTGAACTTTTGGAGTCTGCGGGATGTCTTGCGTGAAAAGTATAAGTTTCCTCCAAAGGACGCCGAAGAGTTGGCGGACTTCCTCCTCCCCATGCTTTACTTCGACCCCGAAAACAGAGTTTCTGCCAAAGCACAGTTGGAGCACGCGTTCTTACAGAACGAATATGATAATGGAATGGAAGGGGACAGTATGAGGTTACCCAGCGAAGGTTTTGCATCTACTGAAGTTCTGTCTGTTTATGGACCTGGAGAAGCGTTGCCAAATATAAAGATTAGCTCTCTTAAAGAGCAGATTAAGCACACAAAAACGAAGAGCGTGTAAAGAATTTGTTATAGTATCATGCGTAGAGGAACATACGTCTCTGTTTTGCATCCAAATGAAGGCTTTAGCTCAATTTCGAATGGTTTCAGTTCTACAATATAGTGCTTGTAACACTTGTGGGATGGCGTAATGAGCGTAACATGTACATTTAATTCCGTTTGACATAGTTAATTTCTTTCTGTTTCTGCTTGTTCCAGAAGTGCTTGATGAAGTTTCTGATCGCGCTTCGAATCCAAGACGGAAGCCATGTAAGCACGCGAGGCAGCATCGGTAATGTCTGGGTTCAATAGCGACCCATCCACGTCCTGGTCCTTGAGGTTTTGGTCCATTTCTTTTTTGTATTCGACGAGCACGCGATCCGCCTCCTCGTATGCTCTTTCCTCGCTCAAACCCTGCTCCTGCATGTACTGCATCTGCAGAGTGACAAAGCGGTCCGCAATGTGACGCTCGGGTATGGACTTGGCCTTGAGATTTAGCGGCATTCGACGTGCTTGGGGGTTTCTCTTGAGGTAGATGCTTCGAAGTCGATCTTCGGGATAGATGATTTCGGGTACTTTGGTGGCCGCGACCGGGGTGAATGGAGGACGAGTTGCTTCAACAATATCCATCCAGATGGGTTTCGATGCAACGCCGGCTTCCACCAACCGCTTCATTGATTTGACGAAAGGCTTTCCGCGTCCCATTGCGTCGGCTATGAAAGCTGCTGGGGAGTTTGTGTTTGGCAGCTATCCGGTGGGAAGGGTAGAACCGAGAGCTAAGGTAGAAGCCGGATAGGGGATGGAAGGGAGGAGGTGCAGCTCGAGCTTGATATGCGTATTTCGACAAGACAAACGTGCTTAATTTATTAAATTACTTCTCCCACCGCGCTAACCTCTCTGCACTGGCAGAATTGATGAGCTGATGATGCGCTGTTTGTCTCGTTGTTTCCCATCGCGTGCTCCGCATTTCGTTCTGCCTGCCGCCTGAATGAGCAAGTACAACCGCCCTTCTTTCCCAAAACTGTCGGATTCGCCAGCTTGGAAGATTCGCAGAACAGCTTGACTAGAACACTAGAACGCATCTGTTTTACGACGGGTGGATGGACACAAAGAAGTGAATATCGCAACAGCACGCGGTTTTTACTTAGCCCCTTTATGCCATAAAAGCCGGATAGCGTCCAAAAGCATCGATACCGAATGCGCCACATGGTTAAACAAACACTCCGCCAAGATCACCGCGCTTGCTCAATTACTACAGGGTTCGTCTTGAACATCTGACTAATGGCAGTCTGCCTCTTGACGACCGCGAGCGTGCTGACGCCTTCGTAGTACTGGTTCCGAATGATTTCCGGATTGGTTTCTCTCATATTTGCTCGGAATGCATCCTTTGTCCGGCGGATGGTGTACTCGCGAAAATTGTAGTCCGAAAACCGACCCCCGTACTTCAGAAGAGTCTTGTACAGTTTGAGGATGTCCCGCGTACTGATACTCATGCTGCGTTCACTCTGCCGAGAGTGTCGAGCGTCTGGGCTATGGAAGCAAAATGCAGAAGTCAACGACGGAGACGGCCGGGCGGACGGAACAGAAGATTAGCTATCGCTGGACACTCGGCGCTGAGGCAGATGGCTGGACACTGTGTAGCTTTACTTTCGTCCGTGTACACATGTACAACGTGTTAAGCTGTCGAATTGCTAGGCACGACGGGTTCCCGCCAGAATGATCAATACCAACGTACAGGCCACTATGGTAGAGGATGGTGCGGTCAGCGCGAATGGGGAGCACGTCCTTGGCGAAATAGCCTCGTCCCAGTTAGGAAAGGCCCAGAAGCTTCTCAACCGTTAATCATTTTCGACATCTCGCCACCCCGTTGGCCTTGCTGTGATGTAATCCACTCAATTCTTTTATTCGTTTGTGAATTTACATCGCCGAATGGCGAGCAAGTTCGCCTCTTTTATAACACGGGCGCGTCGACGAGGGTTTCAGAACCAGTCGGTTCATCAGTTTCACATGGAAAAGGCTCCTCCAAAATCTTTCTACAGAAGAAGGCTGCCCCAAAAACTTACAGACTTAAACACTGAAGAAGGGAAGAGGCGATTCTCTTCAGCATTACATACTAATAACGCCGAAGCCTTTTTTCCGCTGATAAGCCAGCTCCAAACACAGGCACATCCTGCATTCTGTGGACTCACTTCCTTATCAACCGTGTTAAACGCACTTGAAATTGATCCGAGGCGAGTGTGGACCCATCCATGGAGATGGTTTGCAGAGTCTTTATTGGACTGCTGTCTTGATATCGAGCAAGTGAAGGTGGAGGGAATGACATTGGATCAACTCGCTCGCACTGCTCAGTGTCAAGGCAGCGGTGTCAAGATCTTTCGTCACCTCGATATCGACCAAACTCGCACACTAATACGGCACAGCGTTCAAGGCGGTGCGAATGGCTCCTTTGAGTTTGTCATTGCATCATATGACCGAAGAGCGCTCGGGCAGACCGGTACTGGCCATTTTAGCCCTGTTGCCGCATACGATCAAGAGACGGACAGTGTGCTTGTGCTGGATGTTGCACGGTTCAAGGTGAGTTGCTTCAATCATTCAGCCATATTTTTACTTGGCCTCCAGTTTCTTGTCTCTTCGTTACACTCAAGACGACGTTTGCTGACCATCTTGACATGTCGCAACAAAAAAAACACACCAGTATGGCCCACATTGGGTACACTTGCCGGACCTTGTCGAGGCAACGAAGCCCGTGGATAGTTCCACTGGGCTACCAAGAGGCTTCATGACACTGCGAAGAATTGAAGCCGAGGCCCTCGGAGGAATGGAAACATGTAACCATGAAAAATGTTCCACCAAATGCGGAGCAACCGTTGCATCTTCTGTACCACAGTAGACGTATCTATCATCACTCTAACTCGAAAGATCCTTTAAATCGCTGTGGAATCTGTTCGCAATTAGCAGTATGTATCGAAAGTTCATCTTTGTCCTGTCGCAACCTCTTGAACGGATTTATTCTTACGATATAACGCAGAGTTATTATTTCCAAATCCTGAACCCACTCGGCTATCTGTTGGTATTTCTCCGATTCCAAAATCGGCAGATTCAAGATGACCAAGCTGACGGTACTTTACGATTGCTTCTTTCATATCAGTTAAATTTCCCAAAGCAACTGTCCGGTCCTTGCGCTTGGCCGCTTTAGAGAGTTGTTTCAAAGCACGCTCATACAGATCCGTTTGTCTGTTCATGCCTTCGATGAATTTCGCATTAATACTTAGCCCACCTCCGGCCAAAGAGCTGGCATATAGTTTCATAGGAAGAATTGCGTCCGACAGTTCGCCGACGGAGAAATCTGTGACCGCGGGCCACTTGCTATCGGTGGCGGCCTTCTCGGCTTGTGGCAGAACCTCCCATGCAAGCTTCACTCTGGGAAGATATCTTTTCCGTGCGGTGGGAAAGTAATATTGCCCCCTCAGATTGCTTTCAATCTCAGTGTCGTTGAGGTTGTCGTCCTCAAGGCCTGCTTTTTTTCTTTCTGCTGCAGCTTGGAGTTCGCGCTGTTTAGCCAAACGCATCTTCTTCTCTTCAGCCACCCTTGCCTTTTCTTCCTCCAATTCTTCGGGCGTTTTCTCCTCACGAATTCCTTGCAACAGCTTCTCCTTGCTTGGCTTCCCCGGCTTTAGGGCAAGAGCTGGGTGTACATGTTGTTGGACACATACTGCGGCGAAGCCTAAGCCAGCCAGCCGAAGAACATTTCGCCGCGACAATGGTGCTGCGCTCATCATCAGAAAAGCTGATTTGGGTTGATTTCTTGCAAACATGTTTACGAGCTGTTTTAGAACAGAAGGCACCACGCGAGAAGAAACGCCGTGACCGTGGCACGCCGTATACTCTTGCGAGGTTCAGGACTTTATTGCGCTTATTGGAAGTAGCGGAGGTTGTATAGTCTCATCGAGACTTGTCGTTAGAGCATCGCATAATTTGTGATGATAGGTCACGGGTCAGAATTACGTTACACATAGACAACCGGGAATGTGCCTATACGGTCATCTACTGAGATCCGGATCCATACATCATATTAGCGGCTGAGATTGCACCTTACTTTGGAGCGACACTGTGACAGCTATGTCGATGAGCACTTGGCGTAGATTTCAACGTGTCAGACAGACTCGGGCCTGTTTGCCCAAATCGGCTAAGGAATTGTAAGTTAAAAACTGCGCGCAGACTCCCGAATTCACAACTCGCTCTGTCTTTCTACCGCCGTCGGTCGCGGACGTGCTGCCATCAGTGTTGCTCTCCGAACGCGATCACCTTCTCTAGCTGATGACTAAGTTTCACCTGGACCATGCCAAGCGTGAAGCTCTCACCACTGAGAGAGCAAAGCAATTGCTAAAGGGCCTTGACGAGGGCGTGCTATCCGTCAAGCTCAGCGGAAAGAGTTTTGGCGATGGCTCTGCCCAGGTAGCTGCAGACGCACTGCAGAAAGCAAGCCCAACTCTTGTCCGCCTCGATATCTCTGATGTGATCGCCTCTCGTCCCGAGGACGAAGCAAAGCGCGCGTTGGCCACGATATGCGATGGACTTTCCACCTGCAAACAGCTGGAACTAATTGATCTGTCGGACAATGCCTTGGGCGCAAAAGGTATTCGTGCCGTAGGCGGCTTGCTTACCAGTCAAGAGAAACTAAAGGAGTTGCTCTTTTGTAACAATGGACTGGCGGCTGATGCGGGTGACCTTATTGCCTCTGCGCTTCTGGAAACATCACCCACTGCCCTCGTCAAACTGCACTTTCACAACAATCTGCTGGAAACAGCTGGCTCAATCGCCCTGGCACCCATTGTGGAGAACAGTCCTGCGCTAGAAGATTTCCGGTTTTCCTCCCTGCGACTCGGGAGAGAGGGCGCAGTCCGCATTTGCAAAGCATTACAACCACGCCTGGGGCAGACATTGCGATACCTGAATTTGGCAGACAACTCGTTTGGAGAGGAGGGAGCGCAAGCGCTGGCAGAAGCCGTGTCGGATGCTCCAGCATTGGAGAGTTTGGTCGTGAATGACTGTCTGTTAGAAGATGACGGTGTCAGACTGGTGTGCGATGCTCTTGGAAAGGGTGCGCCCAAGCTGCGTGTCTTCAACGTGGCTGCGAACGAAGTCTCCGTCGATGGAGCAAAGGCGATTGCAGAACTACTGAAAACGAGCGATTTACGCGAGCTTATTGCAGAAGATAATGAGTTTGGTAGCGTGGGTGCCGTGCGACTCGCGAAAGGGATCAAGGGATGTTCATGTCTAGAACTGCTTAATGTGGAAGGCTGTGAAATCGGCGGGAGAGGTGCTCTGGCACTTGCAAAGGCAGTGGGCAAGGTCGCAGGGTTCAAACTGCTTCAACTCGACAAGAATGCAATAGGTGAGGAAACGGTTGAGGAAATCACACAACTTTTGGAAGACAAACTGGGTTCTCTTGAAGAAAATGACGAAGAGGAGGAAGATGAAGATGATGATGAAGAGGAAGAAGAGGAGGAGGAGGAGGAGGAAGAGGAAACCGCAGAAGAAGTAGGTGCCAAGCTCCCCGCGAAAGGGACACAAAACGCAGGGGAGAAGATCGCGTCAGAGGTGGAAGACGTAGCGATACAAATCAAAGGACTTAAGCTTTGAAGAGTGTTTTGGATTAGATGCCTAACATGACCTAGATGTCGAACAACAAACTGCCCAACGCGGAGGTATCTCTGGTAAACTAACGCTACTGTGCTGGCACCCGCAACTGCGTGAGAGAACGGGTGCCATACCACACCGATATGGAAAGCGCGTCGTCCATGTGGACTTGTCATGCATTCAAGCTGTCGTACACAAAGCTATCACTTGTGTAGAATGAAGTCGATCCGCAAATAACCTCGCATATGTACTTTTTTTTTTTTCGAAAGCAATGCGAACAACATAAAATAGCGAAAACGTTGAAACACGTGCGTTTTTTCTAGTTGATTAGAGACAACATTATGCTGCAACTAGAACAATTTCCCGAGCAAAGATATCCGTTTGAGAAGCACTTGGCGCGAAAGAAGTACTATGTACACAAAAGGCCAGTCACGGCGAAACATGTTTGACCAATAGGCAAGTTTCTGTGCAAGAACAAAAAAGGGGGAACGGTCGCGGAATCGGCACAGCACTCAAGAGAGAGCAGTTCCGAAGCGGAACCTCGTTGACAGGCGCTTGCCCTTCCGCGGAACGTCATTTCTTCCGCTTCCCAGCGGCATGCTCCGCCCCCCAAACACCTTCCGCGTATCTGCTGATGTCGCAGCTCGTCTCGGCAAAAGAAAGCCGCCAAATAAGCCCCGTGGCGATCTTCCCGTAGGTTTAGCACTCGTTCGTTGGCTAGAACCAGCATTGCGCGTCTTCTCATACACGTCTTCAGCTTGCTCAGAGAGCTCTGTCAGTAAAGAATCTGCCACCGAGTGCAACTCGGCGTACCTTTCAGCCGAAAGCTTTGCTAGCGCGTTTTCAATCCAATCGGAAGCATCTGCATCACGCATGTATTTCTTGGATTGAGGTGCCAGTGACGCCACATCGACCAAAAACAGCACCGCTTGCTCCTGCACAATGCATTCGCCTTTTGTAGAAGCACTTTTGGTCCTGTCCAGCGCATTCACCGCAGCTTGCACAGCGCCGTCGTTCACAGCCGACAACGCCCCGCTGTAACTGGAGTCCACAAAATTGCGCATGGCACATATTCCAGCATCCAGAACCATCACATCCTTTGCGCCACAATCATTCATGGCGAGGATGATGGCCTTGATACCGCCCTTGTTGACAACCCAAGCACTGTTCTTCTCGCTTTCAAAAACGGCGTTACTGAGCGCTGCCGCAACTTCGCGCACCACATCTGGCACGTTCCGGTGCTCGTTCAGCGCAGAGATGAGCACGGGCAGCCCCGACGTGACCAGCCTCCGGTTTGCTTCCTGCAGACACAGGCAGCGAATGAGCGCGCAAGACTTTGTCGCAACAGCCGCGTGCTTGGGGTGTCGTTTGATGGCGGCCACGGCGACCTGTATGCCGCCGAACTGGCCAATTCTGTGCTGCACCTGCACGTTGTGCAGCGCAATCAGAGTGAGAACCGTGAGCGACGTCTCCAAAAGCAACGCGTCGTCGGGATCTCTTCTCATGGCGTGAATGATGGCTCGAATGATGGACGGCTTGTTGATGGAAGGCTGTTCGGCGTGCTCCAGCTGCATTTTGAGCTTTTCCGGCGACTGATCCCTGTTGGACACGGGCGACGTGGGGGCGCGGTCCGAATAGCCGCAGCTTGAAACGGAGGGCGACGCCACAAGGTTTGAAACGACCTTACCCGGACACAAGGCAGCGCCCAGACTGAAATGCGGGGTGACGTCCGACACGAGCGGCTGCTCTTCCTCAACGACAACATCGCCGTGCTCATCCACAATTTCATGCTGGTCGTCGTCGCAGCGCTTCAACAGCTCGGCACTCGAAGATGTGCAAAGGGTGTTTGGAAACGACAGAGGGGCGGCATCCACGTCGATGAGTCGCTGGCGGTTTCGCTGATGCTCGTGACACAGGCTCTCCAAGGCCATTATGCACTGGAACCTGAGCTCGGGGTTGACTGTGTTTCCGCGGAAACGAAGCATGGCGGAGGCAATGGCCTCCACGGCGCCTTCGTTGCCCGCAATGTACTGGTTGACCTGCGTCTGATGGGTGAGGTTTCGGATGGCGAGCGCGGATCGCAACTGAATGTTGTGGTCGGTGGGAAAGGTGTTCATGGCGTGCAGGATGGCCTTAATGGCGCCCTGCCTGGTGATGACGCGCTTCCTGTGGGCGCAGCCGAAGGAGATGTTTGCCATGAGGGCGATGGCTCGCTCCTGAACGCGCGGGCTGTGCGCATGGCGCTGCATGAGCTGCAGCGTGAGCGGAACCGTGCCGTCAAACATGACGCGGCGGCGCATGGGGTCGGTGACGGTGAAGGCGCGCAGCGCGGTGAGGCAGCGGGCAACGAGGGAGGGGCGCGAGGAGGAGCGATTGAGGACGTCGAGGACGAGGGTGGTGACGGCCTCCCTCTCCATGACGTCGAGCAGCAACGGCCACTCGACGGCCAGCACGGCCAGCACGGCGACGAGGGCGTCGACGTCGAGGTGGTGGGCGGCGGCGGCGGCGGCGACGCGGGCGGCGACCTCGCGCACGACGACGGCGGCGCGCGTCTGCAGCTGCAGCAGCAACGGGGCGTCGTCGAGCGCGAGCTGTGCGAGGGAGCCATCGCCCAGGACGGCGGCGAGGAAGGCGGCCCTGTCGGCGGCGGTGCGCAGGGTGTGGCGGGCGTCGGCGACGACGCCGCGCACGTAGCGCACGGTGGGTTGGTGGTCGGGCAGGTGTTGGGGGATGGAGGGGGCGAAGGACGGCGGCCCGTCGCACGCGTCGGGGGCGGCGGGGTCGGGGGGTTGGCGCGGCGGCGCGGCGACGGGCGACGCGGACGACATGGCGATGGGCGGCGCCGAGGGAGAGGCGCCGGGCGCAGGCGGGTCGGCGCTCACGGAGCGCATGAAGGGCGCGAGGGGGAGGGGGGGGGGGGGGAGGGTGGCGGGCAGTGGCGGGCAGTGGCGGCGCGCGGCGTATGGCGCTTGCCGCGCACACGTGCGTTTATTGCGACGCGCGCCTCGCTGTAAACGGGCGCGTGCAGTCGAATAAAAATAATGCTGCGCGTCCCTCTCGCAACACCGGCAGTCGGAAGCGTGGCCGAGTGGTCTAAGGCGCTAGTTTAAGGCACTAGTCCTCCGGGGCGTGAGTTCGAATCTCACCGCTTTCAAGCCGAGTTTTTTTCAACATTTTGGCGCGTGCTGTCGCCGGCTCCCCGCCGCCCCCGCGCCGCGCGTAGGCGGCCAGATCATCGCGGCGCACAATCTCGTCGCCGGCACGCGACTGCGCCAGCGCGCCGCGCCCTTTTGGCACCAGCCCGTCCGCGCGCCGCCGCCGCGCGCCGCCGCCAAGCGTCGCTGCACAATGGTGGACGCGGCGGATCGCACCATCGAGGAGCTGCGGACGCGCGTCGTGGCGCTCGAGCAGCAAGTGGCGCACCTCTCAACGCCGCGCGACGAGCGCGCCGCCGCCCCCGCCGCCGACGCCGACGCCGACGCCGAAGCGCCGTCCGCGCTCGCCATCGCCGAGAGCGTGACGCAGGCGCTGCTGCAGCTGGACAATGTGCACATCTCCAAGGAGGCCGCCACGCAGGCGCTGCGCAACGGCGACCGCCAGACCACCTCGCGCATCTCGCTGCTGCTCGCGCGCCGCAAGGCGCTCGTGCGCAAGCTCAACGCGCTCGGCGAGCAGATCGACACGCTCATGCAGCAGCAGCAGCGCCCTTCATGACCGCCGCCCACAGCGCGTACCTTTACAAAAAACAAAAAACCTACCTACGATGCTGCGCTCCAGCGTTTGACAAAACAATCGTGCACTTGCCGTGCCCCTTCCGCGCCTTGCGCGTCTCCTCGCCCGCCCCGCGCGCGCGCGCTGACGACGGCCCCGCGCCCCACGCGCCCTGCGTCGCCCCGCTCGCGCCGCCCGCCGCCGCAGCAGCCGCCGCCGCAGCCGCCGCAGCAGCCGCTGCCGCAGCCGCCGCACTCGTCGTGCCGGCGGAGCCACGCGAATCGCCAAGCGCCGGGAACAGCCCCATGTTGGACGTCACCGAGCTGTAGCTGCCCACGTCGCTCGCCCACGCGCCGCCACCCTCCGCGCCGCCCCTGCGCTCGCCGCCGCCGCCGCCGCCGCCGCCGCCGCCGCCGCCGCCGCCGTCGCCGCGTCCCTCATCCGCCTCGTTGAGCGCGGGAAAAATGCTGCAGTCCGTGCCGTCCATCGAGTGCACCTGCGCCTGCTCCACGACGCCCGCCACGTCGCGGTGCGCGCGCACGTAGCGCTTCATCAGCTGCGACTGCTGCTGGTCGCGCAGCCGGTCCTCGCGCCGCGACTGCAGCTGCATGCGCCTGCGGTGCTGCTCGCGAAGCCTGAGTTCCCTGGCGTGCGTGGCGAGCGTGTGCGCCGACAGCAGGTGCGTCAGGTCCAGCTCCACAAAGCTGAACTCGCACCCGTTGGGCAGATGCGACAGGAAGCGGTAGCGCTTGCGCAGCTGGTCGCTCATCGTGTAGCGCTCAATGTGCAGCACGTCGCCCTCGATGTGGTGCAGCGCCTTGTCAAAGTCGGCCTCGAACTGCGTGTTGAGGCAACGGTGATTCACGGGATGCAGAAATGCATTCGTACTGTCGCTGGCCTGGTAAAAGTACCACAGCTGAGACGCGCCTTGCTCCGCCGTGCGGGGGGGTTGCCGCTGCTGCTCCTCCCCCTCATGTTGCTGCTGTTCGATGCCATGCATGTGGTCACGCTGCGCGCGGTACTGCTGCCTCTTGACGTGCAGCTCGCGCATGGAGACGTCCACAAACGGGGCGAGGGCGGCGTCCTCGCTCAGCACGCGGCGCAGATTGCGCATGTCGGCGTCCACCAGGTGCAGCAGCAGGCGCGGGTGCGCCACGGCGAAGCGCGAGAAGAAGGGCGCGCGCAGCGACTGCAGCGTGGGCAGCGCGTGGTGGTCCGCGGCGGCGGCGTGCGGTACGGCGATGAGCGCGCGCTTGTGCGACGAGATCAGGCTCATGCGCAGCGGGCGCCCCGCGAGCGGCGCCGCGGCCGGCACAAACACGCACGCGCGCAGGTCGGCGGCGGCCACCGGCGCCGCGCACAGCGGGCACGGCGCGGCGGCCGGCGCGGCGGCGGCAGCGGCGGCAGCGGCGACGGCCGCGGCGGAGGCGGCGGCCGCAGCAGCGGCTGGGGGAGGGGGGGCGCGGCGCGCGTCGTCGCGCGCGTAGCAGACGTGCTGCAGGAAACAGACGAGGTCGAACACATGGCCGCACGGGGTGATGCGCGGCACGCGCACGGCGTCGAGGCAGATGGGGCAGCGGCGCGCGCCGGCGACGAAGACGAGCTCGACGAGCGGCCAGCGCAGCGCGTCGTGCGGCGCGCGCGCGGCGGCGGCCGGCGCGGCGGCGGGCGCGACGGCGAAGCGGTGCGCCGGCTGCGCGGCGCGCGCGCGCGGCGGCGACGACGCGCGCGGCGGCGGCGGCGGCTGCAGCGGCGGCGGCGGCGGCGGCGGCGGCGCGCGCGGCGCGGCGGCGCTGTAGCGCGCGAAGGTGAGCAGCGAGTCGGCCGGCACGACGAGCTGCGTGCGCGGCTTGCGCGCGCGCGCGCGGCGGCGCGCGTCGGGCGAGCTCATGGGCGCGGCGGGGCGCGCGGGAGGCGCGCGGCTTGCGCGGCCGCTGTGCCGCCGCTCCACCGCCGCGCCGCGCGCGCCGCATTGACGCGCGCGCGCACTCGCGTGCGCCCCTCCGCTGCACCGCTGGCGCGCTGAGCGCGCGCCAACCGCGCTCAGCCGGTTACGGTCGCCTGCGCCACGCGTGTCCATGTGCCACGTGTGCCCCGTGCCACCTGCATGCAGTGCTACGTGCACAGCGCGCCACGTGCACAGCGCGCCACGTGCACAGCGCGCCACGTGCATGAGTTTTGGTTTGGGCGCGCGGCGGCCGAACGAAACAAAGCAAGAGCACGGCGGATGCAGGGTGTGCGGTGGCGCGACGAGGCGCGGCGCCACAGGCTGCGACGGCAGCCATGGCGGAGCACCTGGCGGCCATCTACGGCACCGAAAAGGACAAGGTCAACTGCCCGTTCTACTTCAAGATCGGCGCCTGCCGCCACGGCGACCGCTGCTCGCGCGTGCACCACAAGCCGCTGTTCAGCCGCACCATCCTGCTGCACAACCTGTATGTGTCGCCCGACCAGCTCATCGCCCTGGCCGCCCAGCAGCGCCTGCCGCCGCCCGTCATCCCGCCCGACGACATCGTCCACCACTTTGAGGACTTCTACTACGACGTGCACGACGAGCTGTCCAAGTTCGGCCCCATCGACAAGCTGTACGTGTGCGAGAACCTCGCCGACCACCTCGCCGGCAACACCTACGTCAAGTTCTTCGACGACCGTAGCGCCCAGCTCGCCCTCGATGCCGTCAACGGCCGCTTCTACGCCGGCCGCGTCGTGCGCGCCGAGTTCTCCCCGGTCACCGACTTCCGCGAGGGCAAGTGCCGCCCGTTCGAGAGCGACGGCCAGTGCGAGCGCGGCGACTTCTGCCACTTCCTGCACCTGCGCCCGCCGCCGCGCCCCGACCGCCCGCACCCGTCCGAGCCGCGCGCCCCGCCCGCCGACCACAAGCGCCCGTTCCGCCCGCGCGACCGCGCCCCCGCCCCGCACTACGCCGCGCGCCGTCGCGACGAGCGCTACCGCCCGTCGTGGTACGATTCGCGCGAGCCGCGCCACTCGTACGAGCGCTCGCAGCCCTACGACCGCTACGCGCAGCGCGACCGCGAGCGCTACCACTCGCGCGACCGCGACGCTCAGATGCGCCAGGACCGCGACCGCCACCGCAACCGTGACCGAGATCGCGACAGGGACCGAGACCGTGATCGAGACAAGCACCCGGACCGCGACCGCGACAGGGACCGAGACCGCAACCGCGACAGGGACCGAGAACGCGATCGAGAGCGCGACCGAGATCGCGATCGCGACAGGGACCGAGACCGCGACCGCGCCTACCGCTCCTCTTCACGTGACCGTGCCCTCTAGCCCACCCTATTCAACAAGCAAACGCACGTTTACCACCCGCATCAGGCACTATTCGCCCGCCACCGTAAACGCAAAACTCCGCCGCAGCTTATTGTACTTTTACAATCGTTCAGTTTCCTGCGTGTGACAGCTGCGCAACCCGAGAGCCCGCACCTGCCGTTTCGTCTTCGTCGTCAATCAGCTCCCCGTCCAGAGTGTTGAGCGTCTTTGGCGTGAACAGTGCCGGTGCGATTTTGGAGCGGATGAGCATCAGAGTGGCGATCACTGCCGGGAAAAACATGCTCGTCTTCTTGTTCAGTTTCAGCGCCCACAGTATGGCCAGGCAGCTCGCCTGCAAAAACGTGAACGAATGCACCTGCCTGGCCGGCACTTTCCTCATGGGCGAATCTTCCGGGTACAGCTTTGGGTCCATGAACATGTACCGAATGCGCCCCAGAAAGTCGTTGCCGCTCATCATGTTGCGCCCGAGGAACAGGAACAAGCCGCTGATGACTGCCATCGGAATGCGACTGACAACCGGCAACAGGAACAGCGAGCATACGATTGCAGTGTGTATGAAGAACGCCGTCAGACGGTTCTCCTGCACTGAGACAATTTCATCTCTCCCGTTTCGCGATTCTACCTCGGCAAGCGCTTGAACGTGCGCGAGAGACTGCACCGTGCCAGCGCACATCCACGGTAAACCGACGATGGAGCAGGCAAACGTGCAGATGGCCAGCACCAACATGTCCAGGTGGTATGCTGGGCCCTTCTTCAGTTTGTGTCTAGCAGAGTTGACAACACGCACTGAAATGTTTTGATCCAAGAAGAACAGACACGTGAGCAGCAGCGCCGGGACAATGGCCATGAGCCGCAGCGACAGGGGCGCGGCCATGATGGGAACCAGCAGCGGTCGTCCGCCGGCCAGCGAAAACGTCGACGGAATGGAGAGCCGTTCCAGTCCCACCTTTGCCACCGCCGGCAGCGCAGCGACAGTGCTCATGACTGCGATGGACAGCACGGGACCAAAATCGGCCAGCGTGATTCTGGCCCGCTTGAAGAGATACCTTGACGTGCGCAGTCCGGATAGAAATCTAGCCGACATGAACGTTCCCATAGCGAGCGCCAGCGCTACGAACGGGTTGGTCTTATCAGGCCCGAACAGCAGAAACGGTGTGAGCAGCGCGCGCGACGCCTCGTACACGAAGTTGGTGGCGATGAGCGAATTAAATATATCATCCGTGAAGCGTGTGCAGAACTTGATGATGTCGCTCATGTTGACGATCACCGCGACAAGCAGTATGATGGAAGTCCATATGCCCACCCAGGCGTAGGTGGGCAGGAACGGCACAGCGGCCACCTGGCAAAAGCCGTAGAGCGCGGCGGTGAAGGCAAGTGTGAGGCCCGTGGGTGCAATAAAAGTTAGAGGCTGACCCGAAAACAGCGCGTACGCCATGCCACTCAACCCTGAGCTGAGCAAGAACTCAACGACACCCATAGTGCCGTTTGTGAGCGCAAAAGTTAGTCCGCCAAAGGCCACCACCGGTGCAAGGCATGCAAAGTACAGAAACAAGATGACGGGGATCGATTTGAAGCGCAGTCCGTCCTTCCAGTCGGATATGTACAGGGGTAAACGGCGCTTGACGTCATCTCGCAAGCCCTGGAGCCAGTACTTGGGGGCAAGTCTCGCGGGGTGTCCGGGAGGTCCCAGGGGCCAATCCGGTTCGGCGGCCACGCCATTGCCATTGGACGCCTGGCTCGCTGAGCACGTTGGAGGAAGCACGTGGGTGGGTTTCGGATTTGAAAAGGGGCTGTGGACGGCTGGGGCTGGGCGATGGCGAATTGACTTGGCTACTCGTGATGAAGATCGGTGAGATACAAACGCATGTGTGACAGACGCGGGAGCAGCACTAGCGGCGCGTGAAAGGGGAAAACTTGTGACAAAAGCAGTTGTTTGAGAGGGAAAGCATGTGTTTCTGCTGTCAGTTGAAACTATGGTTTGGCCGTTGCGCGGAAATGAGGACCTCATCATGGTTGCGACAGTCGAGTGAGAAGAGCGGAGGAAGCTAAGAGCGCGTGTCAACGGGCAGGGGGAGGCTGCTGATCAAAGGAAGCAAGGTGTATGTAGCGCACCTGAGAGCATACGGCGGGCGCACTGCGTGTTTGGTAGGAGCGGCAGATGGGCGATGGGGCGGTGGCAAATGAACAGGTGCAATGGCGTACGAACTGGCGCCTCTCGCTCCGTGCGCAATGGCACAAATTTTGCAAGCTCGCGAATTGGACAAAGAAGGGCGCGTGAGAGGAAATGAGTGGACAGCATTCGCCCGCGATCTGGAAACGTGCAAAGTGTCGGCTTTCCATTCGCGGGCTATGGTTTGATCCGCCGCTGCCGCTCATAGGCGGCTCTCCGAACGCGTGAACCGCCTCCTCATAGTACCATCACAAGAAGCTGCGATTGCGTCTCACCTGCGATATCCAATATCTTGTATGAATCTCGAGCCATGCGCCTTCCCCGCCGGCGACGTCAGGTCATGACGTGCCGAACCACAGTGCACATGCGCGTCGATCTGCTCGAACTCAACCCAACGTGACACCCGTTTCGAAACGCGCCTGTCCAACATGCACCTCGGCGTGTCGGACGATGTAGCACATGCATCAAATTCAACATTGAACGCTCGATGGTGCTCGCAACAGCCGCGCACATCGGCATCGGCACTGCACGACGAAAAACGATTATTCTTTATTGAGCACCGGCTCACGTCTCCCACGCCCACGTTACGCACGGCGATACTCCGAGAGAGGCGAATGACACACACGCTACGTTGCCGCAACCCGCGCAGTCGCCCATTCGCCGTACAAACGCAACCGCACTCTCCACCCCACAAGCTTTCAATCAGCAAGTCAGCCCTCAACCACCCCTCGAAAAAAGCAAAAACCGCACGACACAAAACCACATCGTGCGCTCCACACACTCAAAAACGGCTTGCACCCTCCCCTTTAAAACCTAACGCTGCAAACGGACTATGCCGCGAAGCAATTGTTTCACAGTGTTGGTCAACCGCGTGCGGCTGTACAGATCACCGGTCTGTCGCACCGCCTCGGCCGTCGTAGGGTACGGGTGAATCACAGCCGCCAGCGCGCCCAGTCCGGTCTTTGATTGCATCGCCAGCGTAATTTCACTGATCATGTTGCCCGCCCCAGCTCCCGCAATGGACGCGCCCAAGATGGAGTCCGATTTTTCCTCCACATGAATGCGAACCATGCCAACCGTCGTTCCGTCACAGATGGCGCGGTCGTTGTCGGAAAAGTGCTTCTCAAACGTCTTGTACCTGATGCCCTTCTCTTTCATGTCAGATTCATACAGACCCACGTGAGCGATCTCTGGCGAGGTGAACGTCGCATACGGAATAAGCAGGTTGGACATTTTGTCCTTGCCGAAAAAGAGCGCATTTCGAATCACCATCCTCGCCATGAAGTCGGCAGCGTGCGTGAACTTGTACGCACTGCACACATCGCCCACGCCATATATCCTAGGATTGGTAGTCTGCAGCATGTCATTCACCATCAAGCCACGCTTGTTATCGTACTCGACGCCGGCGGCTTTCAAGTTGAGATTGTCCACGTTTGGCTTCCTGCCGGTGGCCACCAACATGGCGTCAAACAGGTACTCCTTCCGTTCCCCGTCCTCTTCGGTCACGACGCGAAGCTCCTCGTACCCCTCGGGAGAGACATTGCCGGTGTGCTCGACCAGCTCATAGGTGGCAACGTTCAGGCTGAACGTGACGCCATCGTTGACCATTTGCTCTTTGACTAGTGCGCTGAGATCCTTGTCTTCCTTTGGCAACACCTGCCCGGAACGACCAAACATGACGACAGCCGACCCGAGTCGCTGCATGGCCTGTCCCAGCTCCATGCCAATCACGCCCGTGCCGATGACACCAAGGCGCTTGGGCAGTTTGGTAAGATTAAAGAAAGTTTCGTTGGTCATGATGGCCGTGTGCGGCTTGTTGTCCATGTCCTTGACACTCTTCTCGTGCAGCTCCCTGAGGCCCGGAATGGGCGGGATGGAAGGGTAGCCGCCCGTGGCAATGATGGCCTTCCGGAATTGCAACGTTTTGCCGTTCACCTCGACGGAGCTCTCCGACGTGAACTTTGCGTAGCCAAAGTACACGTCGACGCCGAGTTTGCGCGTGTAGCGCGTGGCCGAGTCGGCGTGGCTGATTTGGGCGCGAACGCGACGCAGACGTTTCATGGTCTTGCCAAAGTCGATCTTGACGGGGCCCTCGAAGGAAAGGCCCGCCTCCGCGAGCGTGTCTTCGTCGCGGAGCGTGTGCGCCAGGTTGGCGGCGTGGATGAGCGCCTTGGAGGGCACGCAGCCGACGTTGAGGCAGTCGCCGCCCAGGCGGTTGGCCTCGATGAGCGCGACCTTGGCGCCCAGCCCGGCGGCGGCGGAGGAGGTGACGAGCCCGCCCGCGCCCGCGCCGATGACGACGAGGTTGTACACGCCGTCGAAGGCGGGCTCGATCCACTCGGGCGGGTGCACGTTGTCCAGCAGCTTGACGTTGTATTCATCCAGCGGCCACACGGACTGCTCCACCTCCAGGGCGGTGTTGACGCTGTCGTCGGCGGACTCGGGCACCTTGGGCTGCAGGCTGCGGCCGGCGCTGAAGGGGGTGTCGACGAAATCGGCCCAGGTGGCGAGGCGGCCGTCGGTGGTGGGCACGCCGCCGCGCTCCGAGTCCTCGATGAACTTGTAGAACAGGTCCTCGTCCTTGAATTCGTGGTCACGGAGGCAGTGCTCTATGAAGCCGGCGTCCTGCATGAGCAGGCCCAGGCGGACGGCGTCATCGCGGGACTGGGCGGCGCCGCTGGTGACGAGCCACTGCACGGCCTCGGAGCCGACAAAGCAGTTCTTGTAGGTCTGCAGGCGGAAGCGGCGGTCCTTGATGGAGACGTTTCTCTTGAAGCGGGCGGCGAGCTGGCGCAGGTCGAGCTCGGACATGTCGGCGGCGGGCGGGGCGGGGGACGACATGGCGAAGGGCACGACGCAGACGCCGGCGTTTTCGGAGCGGGAGAGCCGCGGGGAGCGGCGCGCGATCAAAGAGCGGGGCAGCGGCGACAGGAAGGAGGCGCGGCGCCACGACTGCTGCTGCATTCTTGTAGCGGCGCGGGCGCGTCGCGCGTCAGAGTTGTTGCAATCTCGCTGACGCCGCGCGCGCGGGCCCGTAGCGGAGAAAATGGAGCGCCGCGACGCAGCCGATTTCAGTTAGTTGGCGTTTGCCTTTTCTCGCGCCTTTTCTACGCTGCGCGCTGCATACAGTGCGTTTCAAAAGTATAGGACAGTGCAAAAGCGCGCCAAAATATGGATTTTTGCCTACTGTAGCCACCCCCCTTCGTTAAAACCCTCAAAAACGCGTTTCAAAAGTATAGGACATTTCCAA
>JAHNZQ020003147.1:384545-412441 GCA_019155205.2 Gracilaria vermiculophylla
CAGCAACCGGGGACTGTCAAACACTATCGCGATGACATCGCTGCGCCGCCTTTTCAAAAGCCAAACATTACAGTCAAAAAAAGATAGATTTAAGCTCATGAACGACGAGCTCCAAGTAAAGTGGAGGTAGAGTCTTCCTCTCACATGCAACGTACAGTATTTACAATTCAGATATTACGCAATGGATACTTCTGCAAAGCCGGTGTGCCAAATAACTTCATTACAGAAGCTTTTGCTCTCCTACAGAATGTTTCAAAATCATAACACGTCGGTGTCGAAGTACAAAACTTATGAATTTGGTACTGTACGACTACAAGATCAAGATTTACACTAAATTCAAGTCCAAAAACCGTTTCAAATTTATAACAACTTTATGAAGTTTAAGTCTCTTTTGGCAACTCCATAACTAGCTTTTCCACATTTTTGCGTAATAACGAAAATACAGCGTTTGTGCATCAAAGTGAGGTAGTCGTTAATTGTAAAAATAGAAGTATTGTCCCAGTAATTCTTAAAACAGTTTTTCAAATCAAAAACTGCGCTGAAATGCCCTTTGTGGTCATAAACCGTTCTTGATACAGGTTGATACTCTATATAGTGCCACCCTGTGCCAGACGCAAACAATTGGCACTATATCGAATCAAGCAATATTCAAAGTTCCTTCACAGCATTGACGAAGACTATCCTTCTCCTTTACAATAGCTCTGTAATAAGCATTTCGCGCCGTGCTCTACCGTTTTTCGTTTCGTTTTGCGCCTAGGAGAGCTGTTTTGGACTTCCGCAAGTGATAAACAGCATCTCTTACATCACTATCAATAGCAATGCTCTCAATGCAGTCAAACTGAAACCTTATTTCAGTCTCCGAAGGCAGAGGGGCAATGTGGCCATCGTCTTCGTCGCTATTGCAATGGCGCTGGTCCTCTCTCTCCTCAGCAGATTCAAATTCATTGACCGATTCCAAAGCGTCATGAACTAACGCTTCCCTGATTTCGTCATCCTCTCCAATGTTTAACCACCTCTCAACCTCCTCTTCTCCCGGACAGTCATCCAACTGGCTTACAAGAGCAACATCACCCACATCACGAAGTGAAAGCTCTTTCATTGCACTCACCATTTCCTTCACCAGCTCTTTGTCCGCAACATTACAGGACATCTTTCCTTCATTTGTGTTCACCTCCGCCGCGAAATGCACCTCCAACACTTGCGCTTTTCTCCAACATCGCGCAATCGTCATCACAGACATCTCATTCCAACTTTTTTGAACCATATAGGCTACATCTAGCATATGAGGATCGAATTCGTCGCAAAGATCACGCATTCCTCTTTTCGCTGTACCGGCCTCCCGACGTTGCTGTCGTGTTTCGATCTCTTTCACAATCTTGCGCAGAAGAAGACCCCTATAGCGTGCCTTCCAGGCTGCAAATAATGCCCATGTCCATAGGCTGATGTATGAAAGTACAGTTTGGTGGCAGTGTCATTAACTGCACCGGTTCTCGTACATCTGCGAGGTCCGTTCCATGCTGTCCACAATTGTCCATCAACAACACACATGGGTGTGAAGTAAACCTTCGAATAAATGGAAGTAAAATATCGAGGAAGCAGATTCAAAATGTAGTAGAGTCGGACCAGGCATTGCGCTGACTTAGGTATGGGACAGGGGGTGACCCAAGTCGAAAACACCTTGGATTCTTTGCAGTGCCAATAATAGCCATCGGTAGTTCAGCAGACCCATCTGCATTCGTGCAAACGTACGCAGTAACACGATCCTTGGCTTTCATCGCTTTTGTTCCACGAACTGGTTTTCGAGATTCATTGACTGCTAAGTAAGTGCGTTGAGGCAAGAGTTTGAAGAAAAGTCCCGTTTCATCGACATTGAAGATGCAATCAACATCTTAATTTCTGAGTCTCTCCCGCAAGGCACTCATATCCGCCGCAACCTTTAGCGCCGAGACACTTCCTGCTTCGCCAGACAGTGACACTGACCGCTATGCGAAACGTTTGGTGAAATAACACACCCATCCTTTCGAAGCACGGAATTATTAGAGTCGGCCTTCCTCATCTTCATTGGAGGTAGTTTGAAGCATTGCGTCGCGCACCATTAAAGCTTTCTGCTGCAGTACAAATTGTTTCACCGGCATCTTGGCAGATCGCGCAATTTGGAAAAACGTCAGTATCTTTTCGTCGATAAGTGGGAAGAGTGGCGGTCGTATTTATTTTATCTGCAAGCACAGATTACTGTTGTGTTGACTTGCAAGATGAGCTTTAGATCTGCTCTTGATGTTGGTAACTGTGCGACAAAATATAGAATACTGGGATATGACAGTGCTCGCATTATGGCCTTGAGAGAGCATGCGAGCAATCTCTACTTGCTGACCAAGAGTGAGCCTCGTCTTCTTTTGGATCGGTTTGGATTGCGCTGTTACCATAGTTTGTCGCAAGAGAGGTCATTGTGGTTTTAGGAGGTTTGAACTGGGCGGCTAGTTTCGAGACCCCCTATAGCTGTGCCACGTGCTTTGGGTTAGCACTAATTAGAGGGTAAAACTACTCAATGTGGCACTATATCGAGCCTCCCCCCCTGTAATGAATAACGCTTCAAAATTCTTTCGATTTATATAAACTGAACACAATTTCCTTTTGAAATCTGCAAAAAAGAATAATAATATGGTGCAACAGTGTGCAATGAGCATTGAAAATTTTGACAGCTACGAAAGTAATGTATTCTAAATGTAGTAAAACTTTTATTGAGATGAACAACAGTGTTTTACATATATTTATCATAAGCAAAAAGGATCAAACAAAATTTTAACATATAAAACTTCTATTAAAACTTGTATTATGCTATGCACTGGGCTCTCGATGAAAACAACTACATATAGAGCCTTTTCAGTGTGTATTATAGACTTGAAAAGGCTTCCAAATGCTTTCACACAACTTATTATAAAATTTTACATATCTGATCAGAAATGAATCTGGATTTTCATTAAGATGGCGCCGCCGTTTAGTAGTCTTTAGCAATGGAAAACGTTCTTTGCTTGCTATAAAGTAATGCGATGCAGTTACTTAAGCGTTAAATTCACTTAAGTCCTTTTGAAAATGAATAATATTCTCGTTAGAATGATTTATTGCCAATTTAGGCCATTCTGAACAGGTTTTGATTACTACAAAAGTATTGAAAATAGCGCGAAAACTATGAATATTTTAAGTATGGGGCGGTATAGAAATGCGATGCAAAAGCGTTGGATTATTATTATTTACGTTAGTACACAACAGCGAAAACCAACTACTGAAGAAGGCAAAATGAAGTTTGAAAGTGAAATGTACCATGATTTTGAAACCGTTTTTTAACTTTAAGATTTTTGAAAACTGATTTTGGTAGCACTACAGTACTGAAAACGATGATTTGCATCACAATGCCAGGTGTCCTATACTTATGAAACAAACTTTACGTCCAGTGCGTTTCAAAAATATATTACCGCTCAAAAATGCGCCAAAACTGTATTGCAAGCTACATTTTGCACATTGTCTATGTAGAATCGTTTTAAAAAACTTTGTAGCTCGTCTTTTTTCTAGTAAAAATAACTTGAGGTCCGCCACTTTGTAAGCAATAGCAGCTTCAAATCGTAAAGTTAAACGCCGAGAAACATTCTAACAGTGCAATCGCTAAAACATTGAAGCGTTCTACGGTCGCAATTGCTACTTTTCTAAAAACTCCGACTCTTTATGGATGAAAACGATCTCCGAGACGCCCTAAGAAGCTCCGTTCAGCAGATAAAAGAGAAATTAAGAAAACGTTGTGCAAAGAAAAATTATCGTGCAAAAAAATTGGAATCAATCTCAATCTCAACGTTTCTAAATCAACTATATGGAGACAAATAAACAGCACAAATGTATTTAAATATAAAAATAAAATAAAAAACTTTCCTTCTCCAAGACCATCACAAGCAAAATAGAGTTGACTGGTGTGCTGGAAAAGCCTACTGAAAATAGAAATGGTAAAATGTTATTTTTAGTGATGAAGAAAAGCTCAATTTGGATGGACCGGAATGCTACAATTTTTTTTGACACAATCTTCATAGAGAACGTCATCATTTTCATACCAGGCATTCAGGTGGAAGCTCTGTAATGATGTGCGCGGGCATTTTTAAAAAAGGTCTCACGGAAATTGCATTTATTGAAAAAAACATGAATGTGGGAGAATATGAAGAAGTTCTATACAATTATTTGCTACCATTCTGTTTATTGTTTCATGAATATAATTTCGTTTTTAAACTGAATAATGCGCCTGTACAAACTTCATTATTATTCAAAATTTGGCTACAGGAGTCTGAGGTATCTATTTTAGAGTGGCCGGCGCACTCACTAGATTTGAATCACATTTAAAACGTTTGCGGACTGCTGGCGAAGATAATTTATGCGCATGGAAGGCAATTTCTGACAGTTTTTGAACTCAAAAACTGTATTAAAAATTGCTGGAAATCTATACCGGTTTCCATAGTGGAAAAGTACATCACTTTGATGCCGAAACGCTGCACTAGCGTTTTTAAGCGAAAAGGATGCAAAATAAACAATTGAACGTCGCGCAGTAAAGATTTGTTATTGATGATTATATGTTTTTGAAACGGTTTTTTGACTTTACTTTTTTCTGAAACCTATTTTTGTAGGCGTACAGTATACACTTGGTAGTTTTTTTGAGATTTCACAGCATGTTGTCTGTTTTTGAAAGTCTGTAATTACACTGCAATTTACTCTAGAGCGGCAAAGCGCACGACGCGAGTGCATGGTGCGCGGAGATGCGCAGTGCGGTGACGACGAGTCGGCAATGCAGCAAAGCAGCAGGGCGGCAAAAAGCTCGCGCCCTGACCTATGGGCTGCGGTGCGGCAAAGATAGCTTGGCGGGATAGTAGAGCGCACGGTCCGAGCGCATGACGCCCGGAGGCGCAGCGCGGCGAAGATGAGTCGGGAATGCAGCAAAGCAGCGTGGCGGCAAAGAGCTCGGCGTGCGAGCGCGGCGTGCTAGTGGTGTGCACTGAGACGCACCAGGCGGTGGAGGTGAGTCAACGTTGCGGTGGAGTTGCTAGGCGACAGAAGTGCGTGGCTCTCGAGCGCTACATTGAGCAGCGTAGCGGTGCAGAGACCAGTCGGCTAGAAGTTGTGGCAGCAGGGTGGCCAAGCGCATGGCGCAAGTGCAAGGAAAGCTGAAATGCGTAGCGCGGCAAAGAAGTTTCGGCGGGGCGGCAGGGCCGCCGGGCTGCAGGGCGACAAAGACCATGGCGTGCGAGCGGTGCGCGCTGAGACGCACGAAGTGGCCGAGACGATTCGGCGTAACGGTTGAGCGACGTAGTGACATATGTGCATCGCGCTCACGCGCTGCACGTTGTAGTACAGTGGCTCCTGAGGAAAAATGGTGGTGTGGCTTTACGACGAGGTATTCTTAAGTAGGGCTCCTATTTTATTAACTGAGCCACGTGGTGCATAACTCGACACGCGTGCGCTACAGTATCCTTAAGGGACGGTAGAATTAATATTTCTTTCAGTTAATTTGTGATGGTAATCACTACAGTAGTGAGACCTGCCGAGGCGGGCTCCTGGCTTGATACTTAATCTGCCAGTCGAGTTCCGCCTTTTGTAGAAGTAAAACCAAGCACTCTTGAGTCTTCATCTACTTTTCCAGTTGGTGACTCTCGTCGATCATCCTCGGGGTCCTAAGCCGCCGATCCCCAGGTCGCATCATAGCAGCGCTTGTAGGAGCATTGTCCGCCCAGTGAACCTCCTCCTCCGCTTGGTGTTTGCGGATCCCCTTCAAGAATTCCCCCCGCTCGCGACGGTGAATACCGGAGACCACCTTTAGGAACACGCACCTTTGGAGTCAACAAAAACTCCTAACGGACGTTGTGCTCTACTACCTTGAAAGGAGAACTGACAGTACCACAACTGGTTTCCCGACTTAAAACTTCAGTTTCCTAAAGGTTTCGCATAAGTCGCAGAAGAACAGTGTTTCTAGTTTGCAACGATCGGACCTCAACAGTAGAAATCTTCCTTACGGTGATTCGGAAGTAGAAGAAAATCAACCCCGACGTACTCCTCTATGGAACCCTCAGAACCCCTAATGGAAACCCGCGCAACAGGACCCTGAAGCAACCAACTCCGTCGGTGGGCGCAGCACGGGCAGCGCTCTCTAGAAGATGGCCGCCACACTGGAGGACCCTGAAAGTCTCCTCAGAAATCCTGGCTTCTTTGTGGAGCATTGCAGGAATCGCCTTAGGAGAATGCCCGATCGGAGGCAAGCGAAATTCCCCGCGACACTTCTGGAGAAAGCCGATGTAAGGTTGAAGAAACGCAAACAGCATCGCAGCGGCCACCTCAAAAGCTGCAGGGACGGAAACACCCGGTGGCCAACTCTGTCCTGGAGTCTCTGGCCCCGCGCTTTACGGATTGGCTCTCACAAGAGCTGGTCAAAAGAATACATGCAGGTATTGAAGCTCACTTAGGAGTGCGCCGCCAGATCCTTGTGGAGGAAATCGCAACGGAGAGCGCTCATCGTACTGTGGATGCTTTGCTGGATTCCGATCCTTTCCTCGAGGCGATCTCAGATGTTATCGGTGCGGAGATTCGCTCCCAAACCGCGCAGCTGCTCCACGCAGCGGCGTTTCAAAGTTATTTATCCGTACAGGAGAGGTTCCCTCTATCAACACCTAAGGTGACCCCAGGCACAGAAGGAAAGGATACTGCCACCCCCTACGCCAGAAGAGGAAAGGATATTACCGTAGGGAAACGGGACCACCTCAGGAATCTTGCTATGCACTGTTTGGACCTGACGCCCCGCGGAGGAGGACAGGATACCGGTCGCGACGAAGTCCACCTAAGGAGAGAAGGAGAGGATACTCCTTGGGTGTATCGCGATAACGGGGGTATCGTCAGTCACCCAAATTACTAAAAGAAAAGACGCAGAAAGAAACGGAGGGAGAAAAGAAGAAAGCGGGACACCGATTCGGAGAGAAACTCAGACTCTGAATCCGTAAACAGCTCCAGCTCAAAGGACAGTATACCTCCCAAGAAGAAAAGTAGAAGGGCCAGGGATGTCGTCCCGCTTAACGACCTCTTGACCAAAGTGGCAATTTAGGACACCTACAGGTTGAGTGACCGCTCCACTTTTTACGAGGCGTCGGTCTCTAAACGACTCTCGAAGATCCAGCGCCGCATGGATACTCAAATGAAGAAACACTCCTTCTAAGGGGAAGACCCCATCTCGGTGTTGAATTGTCTCACACGCTTCTGTTCAGCGTGTAGTATCAATGGTGTCCATGAAGTTGACGCCGTATGGTGCTTTCAGTTCTATCTCACAGGCCAAGCGCACTCGCTAGTGCAGCCGCGCCTCATAGGGGGGAGCACCATTGTGGATGACCCTGGGACGGACGTCTTGATGACGTACCCGGAAGTGGTGAAGATCCTCCTCAAAAGGTACTCCACGGACGAGGAGATAGCCGATGCTGACGCTGAAGTCACCTCCTGTAGGCAGAACACGGGAATAACCGAGACGCAGTTCTTACAGAAGCTGTGGACGAAGGCCCAACAGTGTGGGAACGTGTACTCTGAACGGCGGCTGAAGTCGTTGTTTGTCGAGGGACTCCTCCCTTCGATACGCGCGAGGGTGCGTAAGCACCTGACAACGCACCCAAAGACCACCTATACGGACCTAGCGCGTTTTGCGGAATTCTATGGGGATATCCACCGTGCCGCTCGTCGCAGCCATACTCCACTTTCGGAAAAACCAGCGGCCTCGAGGACCCTTCGGGCATCTGCCTTGACGTTGGACTCCAGCACCTCGGAGGAGGTCGACGAGCTCATGCTCGTAGGATAGCAAGAGACCCTTGACCTCACATATGCCTCATCTCAGGGAGCACCGTTTAGGACGAGGACACCCTCGTCCTCCACTTCGTACGCCTCGTCAGGATCTTAATATATTGTCCGATTTGCGTACTCTCGAGGCTACTCACCGCTTTGCGGGATTTTCTTGTCTCGAGAGCCAGTACACTGCACGTCTCTCACCCCGGCGACGAGAGCCGCCATCCTGCAGGAACTGGAGAAAAACTTCCAGGACCTGAAGGACACACCAGCGAAGTGCGGAAGTTACCGAACCGCATATCGTTACATCGGCTCCCCTCAAGGAAACTACAGTTACCGCGCCCCACTGGGAGTGCAGCCTGTTCCATTGTCACTTGCACCAGCAACGCAGGAGCCGGTATCCAAACGGGTTGCTCCTCAGGGGAACACGTCGTATCTCTATGTGCAACCGCAGCAGCTATCCCCTACTGGAGCTCAGCCCCCCTCCAACCAGGAATACCCTCCCCGCTAAGCGTAGAGGCTCTGCGTGGCTCTTTACCGTCGAGTCTCAGCTCGACGGAGGTCGCTTTTAGGAAAGGGGGAGAAGCCGTCTACTGGGTCGACGCAGAATCGGCGGGCCCCATAATCCCGTTGGACCCATATGACATCTTTAAGGATTCTGTTTGCACGCTCCGCCGTGAGAAATTTCAAAGTGTTCGCCTCTATAGGATGTCTCCCGCTCGCCTCCATCACTGGGCGTGCTGTCCTCAATACTGGAGCTGCCACCAATGTGGTGCGCGCCGCCGTGCTCCCGGAGTCTGCTCTGCACTTCTTGAGGATTTGCAAGCTTTCTACGATGCGCGATGCGTCACGTCGAGCATTGGACATCCTCGGAGCGATACCCCTGTATCTCCGGCTGGGCTTCTTACAGGTGAAGGTGTGGATCCTCGTGGCAACCAACTTGGACGCACAAATCATATTGGGCACTTCCTTTGTGGATCGGTATGTACGTGCAATCTACCCACGCCTGCAGAAGGTGACGTTTCTCGACGCCGCCTTCGTAGGTATCGTGTCCTTATCTACAGGACTGGACGCCAACGTGCGTCATGTGGGTAATCTTCCGAAGGAGACGCAGTCGAATAAGCTCCGGGTGGTGAAAAGCATCGAAATACCCGCGAGGAGTCAGGCCGAAGTTTTGGTGCAGACCTCTGCATCTTGCCTTTCATTCCTACAGGGGAGTCCACACCTGACGACGAAGCAGCACTCCATCATGGCCAGCGGTGCTATGGAAATAATACCGAGCATTCCCTTCAGGGTTGTGCTCGCCAACCTCAAGGAGTCGCCGTTACGGCTCCAGAAAGGAACTGTTGTCGGACTGACACTACCTGCCCCTGCACGGCCGGCTTATCTCCCTCGTTTGGAAGACCTTGCGGACCGCGATGTAATCGCCATAATGGAGGCAGAAGCGACTTCCACGGCTCCAGGGGAGGAGAATCCTGCCACCTGGCAGAAGAAGCTCCAAAATGGCGAGGATTTCGAAGGGTATTGCCACAGGATAGTGGAGATGCTATCCGCCTTTGAGGATATGTGGACTGGTCGCCTGGGTCATGTCAGTCTGGCCAAGCACAGGATCCAGCTCACGCCGGAGGCGAAACCGGTACATCAACTCCCGAGGAGAGCCGGACCCCATGCTCGCGATTTTGAAGGCAATGAGGTACACCGGATGCTGGAGAAGGGCGTTATCGAGCCTTCCAATTCCAAATGGGCATCCCCGGTGGTGTTTGTCAAGAAGAAAGATGGCTCCCTACGGTTCTGTATTGACTACAGGCGCCTTAACGAGGTGACGGTACGCGACTCGTACCCGATGCCCCGGATGGATGAATGTATCGACTCCTTAGGCAATGCGTCCGTTTTCTCCACGCTGGATGCCAATAGCGGCTACTGGCAGATTGAGATGGACGACTCCGGTAAGGATATACCAACATTCACCTCGCACTGTGGGATCTGCAGATTCCTAAGCATGCCATTTGGAATGAAGAATGCCCCCGCTACGTTCCAACGAGCGGTGGACATAATCCTATCAAGGGTGAAGTGGCGGTACGCCTTGGTGTATATGGATGTCGTCATCATATACTCCCTGTGGTACAGTGGCTTCTACGGAAGTAGGGTGGTTTGGCCTTGAGGTATAATATTCCTAAGGAGGGCTCGTACTTTATTAGCTGGGCCACGTGGTGGATAATCCTGCCCGGGTGCGCTACAGTATGCTTGAGGCACGTTAGAGTTATTATTTATTTTAGATAATTTATGCAGGTAATTAGTACAGTAGCGAGACCTGCCGAAGCCAACTCCCGGCTTGATACTTAATCGGCCGGTGAGCTCCACCTCTGCAGGAGTAAAGACAAGCACCCTTGAGTCTTCTTCTACTTTCCCGGTTGGAGTCCCTCGTCGAACATCCTCATGTTTCTAAGCCGCAGATCCCCAGGTCGCCTAATAGAAGCGCCTGTAGGAGCATTGTCCGCCCAGTGAACCTCCCCCTCCACTTTGTGTTTGCGGATCCTCTTTCAGAATTCCCCCGGCTCGCGACAGCGGATACCGGAGACCACCTTTAGGAATATGCGCCTTTGGAGTCAACAAAAACTCCTAACGGACGTTGTGCTTTACTACCTCGACAGGAGGGCTGACAGTAGCACACTCCCGCAGCGTGGAGGAGCACTTCATTCCTGTGAAGCACGTGCTCCAACTCCTAAAGGATGCTGGACTCACCTTGAAGCTGGAGAAATGTTTCTTTTTCAAGTCGTCGGTGGACTATCTGGGGCACGTTGTGCTTCCGGGCCGCCTACAGGTTTCTACGAAAACTCGGGACGCCATCAAGGAAGCTCAGCCTCCCACGACCCAGACGGAGCTCTGCTCCTTCCTAGGGTTGTGTAAAGTCTTCCAGAGGTTTGTGCCGAATTTCTTCCGTATGGCGGCGCCGTTAAAGCGCCTCTTGGAGAAGGACAATCCGATGCAATTGGCTATCTTGACGGACGAGGAGTTTGAAGCCTTTACCACCCTGAAGAGGAGACTAATAGAACCACCGATCTTGACACTTCCGAAGCGGCATGGCCGAATGGTGCTGGACACTGACGCTTGAAAATAACAGGTCGGATGTGACCTCCTACAGGAGCAACCGGAAGGCTAGCTTCAACCTATCGGATATTGGAGTCACAGTCTCACACCTACGGACTGGAAGTATTCCACCTCGGAGCGCGAATGTCTTGCAATCGTGTGGGTTTTTTTGCCTTTACGCCCGTACCTGGAAGGCTCGCGTTTCACCTTGAGGACGGAACACGCCCCACTGAAGTGGTTTGCGTCTTTGACGGATGCTTCCGGTCGCCGGGAAAGGTGGAGGTTACGCCTCCTGTAGTGCGCGTTTGACATCGTCCACCGTCCTGGCATTAAACACCAGGCAGCGGACGCGCTTTCGCGAATCTCCACCAAGGGAGAAGGCAAAACACCTTTGGAGGATAACATCCCGTGTCTGGTCATCCAGGATGCCGACGGGAAAGAAAGATCCGATGGAGAATGTTTGGAATGCTGTGAAGCTGGAGGCAGATATAGTGGACTCCCTGAGGTGATGGCTCTAGTTGGGGAGGAGAAAAAATTCCTTCTTATCACCGTAGGGGAGTTTCTGAAGTAACAGAGTACGAATGCGTACTGCAAGGAGTGCCTCGCTACTGTAGGGAGCTAGACATCGTCATTCGCCGTCGACCGAGACAGCATACTTGTACGCCGCGCCCCTCTGGATGGAGCTCTCCAGAAGGTGGTTCCGACGAAGCTACGGGCAAGAGTGTTGTATCTCTCGCACTATTCTAGCCTCGCCGGGCACCCCCGTGGATCTCGGATGTATTTCACCATGCGGAGGGAGTTCTATTGGCCGAACATGGCTTATGACGCTTTCCAAACGGTTTCGGATTGCTATTTCTGCGCGACCGCTACGGGTAATATACGGAAACACCGGACGCCGCTCACGCTGTTCCCACCTTCAGGACCGTTGGAGTTTGTGGCCATGGACATCTTGGGTCCTCTCCCCAAGACGGAGCGAGGGCACCGATTTAAACTCGTGATCACGGATCGCTTTTCCAAGATCATGCGTGCCAACCCCCTCCAGAGCACCACTGCAGCAGTGATTGCCGACGCCTTTCTGGAGCATTGGGTTTACCCCTATGGGATACCGTTGTACCTCCTTACGGACAATGGCCCCTAGTTCGCGGCGAAGCTTTTCAGCGCCGTCTCCGGAATGCTGGGGACGAAACAGTTGTTTACATCTGCTTCTCATTCTCATACCAACGGACAGGCGCAAAGGTTCATCAAGACTATCGCCTCGAGGCTGACGCACTACGTCGCGGACCATCAGAAGGATTGGGACGCATACGTGGGCCATCTCACGTATGCATATAACCTGCAGGTGCAGCGCTCCACGGGGTCCACTCCTTTCAATCTGGTGCTCTCGCGCATCCCGCGAAGTGCTTTCATTGCAGTAAATGCCTAGGCGCACCCAGCGGATTGGCCACAGGCGCCAACAGCGGCGCAAGCCAAACGCTCCATCCTAAGGCGGTATGAGAACGCACTCTTCCTCGCAATGGAGAGACTCAACGCCTCGCAGAACAGATACAAACAGGACTTCGACAGGATGGTGATGGAAGGCCCTCACCTATAGGAAGGCGACGAGTTTTTCCTCGAGAAACCTGGGAGGACATCCGACGAACCACCCAACGTCACCCGCAAGTTACTGCCAAACACTTCAGGGCCTGACAACGTCCTGGCCACCTATAGGGACACTGTCGCTATTGAGGTAAACGGGCTCCGAGACGTCGTCTCCCGTGATAGGTTGCCGAAAGTCCCGACCCCAAGCCCTTCAGGAATGCCCGCCACTCCACTTCAGGTACCACGAGCGGAACTTCCCCACTAGACTACCTCAGGAGTGGCGACACTGCTTAATACTGGAAATCTTCTCACAACTTTCGGTGAACCATTGATGGAAGCCCCAGACGCCAGCACGACCTCTCATGCTGATATACTCTACGCGGTGGACCATATCGTCTCCCACCGACAATCCCCCGCAGGGATACTGTACCGCATCCGCTGGTACGGGCACGCTTCAAATGAGGACACGGAAGAGCCTTCGGGACACACATTCCGTAGAATTTCATTAGAATATGCTACGCGAATTTGGTGCAGAAACGCCTCTCTGCATAACCTCTTCCGTTTAGGAAACGGGGAGAGGGCCTCTAACCGGAGTTGTTTTTCCTCTCTGCTATCTATCCATCACCTGGAGTTCTCTTTTTCTTCACCTCCGGGACGCCGTTGCCCACTTTTCGCACGCTCCCAGGGCGGCATTTCTTGTCGTTGAGCGCGCGCGCAGGCCCATTTGTATTGCAACTGCCGTTCACGGAGCTTCTGCTCCAACTCAAGGATCTTTTATTCCGCTACCGGAGGCTAATTCCCATCGCCAAGAGTCTTTCACTTACAGGGCTTCGAATCGCGTCGTATACTCGGCGCCAAGGCGAGCTTTTGTGGTAAGCGCTTGGCTCTCAAAGAACTCCGAAAGGCTTTCCTCGATGGCCGCCATCGAGGCTCTGTCCGCCCGGGCCTTATGGAGTTCTAGCACCCAGGTACGCGCCTCGCGCAGAGCCTCTATAGGACAAGCTGGAGGCACGCCTGCACCAACTCTTGGAAGGCAGCACCCAGAGCCCCAGAGAATAACCTGCCCGATGGTGCACCCGAAGCGGCAACCTCCGTTGACGGAACAACAACCGCCGCAGATGGAGTCAAGGACGGCGGACCGGCTGGGGCAGGGGCCTGCCGAAGGGATTCTGCAGGCACCGCCGAAGAGGTGGGCAGAGTCCAGAACGGAGGCAGCGACACCGAAGGAGACGGCGGTACGGAAATCGAAACGCTCCGCAGGCGAGTCTGAACAACAGGCGCAGGTACGCTCCGCAGTCCGGGTTGCACCACTGGGGCCCAAACTACGGAGACATGAGTAATCTCGTCCTTTTCCATAGGCTACATGACGGCTACCACTGCTGGAGGATGCGGCATTGCGGCGGGACGTGGCGTTATGACCTGAGGAGGTGCACCCATATCCTGGGGCGGAGCCGGTAACCGACGGGGCGTGCCAGTCGCCAGGCTCTCCACCAAAAGTCCGAAGTCAAGTACGCGGAGCCGTAGCATCTGAGGAGAGTGATCTGACGCCACTTGGGTAGCCGCCCGAGATTACACGCCAGACCGCGGAGGGAGCGGCGTCGAGAGGCCATCGCGGAATTGGCGGAAAGGAGGGACGCCTGGAGGCAGGCGAGGTAGAAAGAACCATGGCTGGGAGTAAGTTCATATCCAGTGGAGGCCGACGGCGCGCAGACGAGAAGATTATGAGATGATATATCTGCTCGGAGACGGAACGAGCGGGCGCGATGAAGCGGGTGTTACCCAAAAAGAAATACTCGAAGGAATCTGGTCGTCGAGTGCCTTCAGCGAGTCAGCGAACAGTCCTGGCTGACCCACGCCTCGGCCACGGAGGTCGAATGCCTGCGCAGCACACGAGACGGTCGCGTTGTGTGAGATATCACACCGCCGACTGGCGTGGCAGCACCGACGGAATACGCTTAGAAGGAGAAGACGAGGTCAGGTCAAGTACAGCTAGGGCCGCAAACGCCGCAAGGGATAAAACACGAGCCCGCGGTGGTACGCCGCACAAAAGCAGGGAAGTATGAAGGAACGCCTGAAGGAGACGATGTGTGCCATCGCCAGGGGCCGCGCTGGCATCAACATCAATAGGAGCCACCCATGGATCTAGATATTGGAAGATGCACCTCGAGGACGTGGTGAAATTCAGGAAAGGGGGTATGTATTACAGTGGGTCCTAAGGTGATACGGTTTTCTAGCCATGCGACGTTTCATTATTAAGGAGGTCTCCTATTTCCTTAACTGAGCCATGTGGTTCATAATTCGACCCGCGTGCGCTACAGTATTCTTAAGAGATCGTAGAATTCATATTTGTTTTAGTTACTATGTGCGGGTAATTACTATAGTAGTGAGGCGTGCCGAGGCGGGCTCCTACCTTGATACTTAATCTGCTGATCAAGCTCCACCTCTGGGGAGGTAAACCAAGCACCCTTGAGTCTTCATCGACTTTACCGGTTGGAGAATCTCTTCGATCATCCTATGGTTCCTAACCAGCCGATCTCCAGGTCGCCTCGTAGCAGCGCCTGTAGAAGCATTGTCCGTACAGTGAACCTCCGCGTCCACTTGGTGTTTAGGGCCCTTTTTCAGAATTCCCCCGGCTCACGATAGCGACTACCGGAGACCAGCTTTAGGAACTCGCGCTTTTGGAGTCATCAAAGACTTCTAACAGACGTTATGCGCTACTAACGCGAAAGGAGAACAGACAGTACAATACACCCTGTCGCAAGACTCACCCCACTCGGTAACATCATCCTCAACTACTTCAGCGGGTTCGTGATCCAACAGGGTATCGTCCGCTGCAAATGCGCGATGATAGCCGTCGGTATCGACATATCCGCAAGGGTTTTTGGCCGGGAAATGACGGGGCGCATTGCGATGATTCTCCGCCTCAACGCCACCGATCTCCGTGTACTTCCTTGGAACAAAAAACACGAAGTCGCCCGCGTTCGCAGTGGTGCGTGCGAGACCAGAACCGGATCCCCGACGCGGCCGGCTCCTCTGGACGTTCGGTCACGGACCTTCGTCCCAACCGACTTCATCGAGATAATCAAGCAACTCAAACATCTTTTTCTGGTTGGTTTCACCCCCGAAGTGGATTATTGTGTCCAAGATACAGATGGATCTTCGCAAACTCGGTAAGATGTACCAAAGAGAGTATAGGTCGTTCGCCTCGGCAAGGATGTAAGCCACAGTGCGGACCGCGCAATCCGTGATGACGACGGATCATTACCCAGAACAGGGAACCTCCACCATGGCAGGGACCATGTACGTCCGGATCGCGGAGAGCTCGACGTAACGCCCCCAGAATGAATCGATAGTGGCCCACCAATCCAGAATGGAGACATACCGCAACCTGCGGTAAGACGGTGAGATGTGCTTGATTCCCGTGTTCTGTGACGGGACGAAGAAGCCGGTTCGAGTTCTCCAACCCCAGCCTTTGTGGATGAATTTCTGCAAAAACCTCGATCGGCTTTGCCGGGACAGGTACCTAAATTCAGCTCGAATGATAGGTTGCGTCCAGCACAAAGCCTCTTGGTACATTCGGACGCAGCACCGCCACTAAACGACTTCCAGTTGGTAAAGCATGGAACAGCACCCGACTTCGCTGCGCGTGCAGTAAAAAAACATGACGTTGAAGGACATGCGGTTCCCAACGAAGATCTCGGAGGGAGCCCCGAACTGCCGGAAGTATGCAATTTGGAACAATGTACAGGGCATCTCTTCCAAGAATTCTCCGCGACGGCGGGTTACGGCACAAGGCGATACCACGATGCGATTGCGCCTGGCCCAAGATACCCAAGATATGGTTATCAACCCAAGAAGGCTTTCTGGAAGGTAACCGAGTTTTCAGTGTACGCGTCGACCAACGATTTCTCAAGAACGGCGATAGGATGGAACTACGGAGCAAACCTGAGCATTAGGGTTCCTCACCGAGTACTCGGGTGGTTCGCCATGACGGCGTCGTAAGTTGGCCATGGCTGAGCCGGCGCCTGCCTGCAAAACACAGCCGCGATTGGTCGGTACAGTAGAGTCGGATGTCCGGTATCGGTGAAGCCTGAGATCAGATTATCCGCGTGAGCGGCTGTCGCATCTTCAAGTTCCTTGTCAGGTGATTCCTTTTCAGCCTGTATGCGGCTGTGCCGCGGGATTAGAACCCAGTGAAAGCCATTTGGACCCCTCGCTAGGAGGCTAAAGTTGCATTTAGAGATTTCGAGTTCATTGGAGACTGTGGAAAAAAATGTCCGTGACGTTTTGCAAGCAGCGATTGTTCGCCGTCGGGACGGAATTCCGGAAGCCGGCGGGTCGGTCGTACTCTTATTGCCACTATTCGACATGATTTTATCTCTTCGAGGCAAAGGCGTTCTCTTGAGGAGTGTAATATGAAATAGAACGCCCTCCAGGGAGGGGTTTCTTGGCACCTTGCCGATTCACCGAAGCCCGGTTCGGAAGTGCATATGAAACTGGTTATTTTCGCAGGCGGAGTTCAAGTCCGTTTGAACGGTGGACTTCAGAGTAGCCGAAGCGGGGCGTGTCCCGCGACGAGGCAGTATGGTATGGTATAGAAGCTACAGCGTCATGTCCGTGTTTGACCAGAAAGGACTCTATTCTTGCTATTTCCATACCCTGTTTATCAATGTCTACAAATTACTATCTCTTCATGGTGATAACTTTAAGAATTGCTTCTATCCCGTGTTTTCCTATGCATATATGCGATTTAAACTTTTTGAAACTAACGGCGTTTAATATTGCAAGCCTGGAAGCTTTTCAGAGAACTTCAGGCTACACGCCAGTTCCTTTTGTATATTGCCATTCTTCCGCCGACATTTTCTCACGGTTGCGAAGAGCAGTCAAAAAAGATGTCAAAACTGGTTTGAAGAATCTCATATGAGAGACGAGGACTTCATCTCTACATTAAAACATGATTTCGTGTCCCTTCAGCTTGTCATTGGCACCTTACTTGGAGACAGCGCGATATGCACGGCCACCAAGATTGGTTCCTCTTAGTAGAGCCCGCAAATCGCAAACGGTCAAATGTTCTGTCGCTAAGAAGAACTAATCAATCGACATTGTATTTAAGTATGTCTGCGCTGCTGTTCAGATTATCACTGACTGAGTAGATGAAGTTTTAAAAGAAAATGATGTTGGGAGCAAGGAAAGTAGTTGATTGACGAGATTCAAATGCATTATTTCAACGAAAACTTTATGCGATGCGCAATACAGACTGCGTGATATCCGTTTGCGATAGTGTCTCTGGTCTACCGTTTTTATACAATATACTTGGCGTGAATTTCTGTGACACTTCTGCCCGCTGTTCCCCAACTAATGCTCTCATCTGTGTGGACTTTCGAGACATAGTACATATAGCGAACGGCTAAGTGAATGATCTCGGAATTTTTACTAATACGCATTTCGTGCGAAGCCTAAGTGGAATAGACAGGTGTTGAAACACAGTGTCAGAATCGTACTTAACAGCTGATGGTCGACTTTGTTGCTTTTTAGTTCTTGAATTAGTTAGCGACTGTCTGTTGAGCTGCTTTTCAGGGAGTAAACTTTCACGGACAGAGTATATGGCTTCATCTCCTGTTATACTGAGTGACGGAGTGTCCGCTGATTTCGCCAACAGTTTCTTTGCATTCGACAGGACTTGTTGAGGCCAGCTCTCGACATGTATGGTGGTTTAGTGCGTTTGATGGTATATGAGTAAGAATAATTTTATCTATAAAAACTTGAAAACAAGAGTTTTCTTTAACGCCACTTTATTGCAAAACTTCAAGATTACTATATGTATCGGATTAAAACGATGCGTTTCAGATCAATTTGTATACTTTGCAGTTTTCGTGCAATAAAAAAACAATACAAGTACCATATAACCAGCTCGTTTTATCTGGATCTCACGTTACGATAACATCCAATCTTTAACCATAGGTTCTGTTGAACTGTAACTGTCACAAAGACTGAAGCCGTGAAAATTTTCATCAAAAACGGACCGTTTTCATGCCGTAGCCATCACTTATATAGCGAGAATTTCCAGAAAGACACTTGTAACGAAGCCAGAGAAGCTCCAAAACGCGAATGTTCCAGATGAACGTAAGATTGCCGCCTATTCAGCCCCCATTCGAATGGAGCTCAGACAGGTCACTGTTGGTTTTGTGTACTGGATTCGTCCTCAGCAATCACGAGCTTCCATCCTTGGAAATACGTCTGAGGCATGCAACGATATAAGAAATATCAGAAAATACGCTTTCCAGGCACAGGGGCACAGTGACATACTTTTGTCTTCCTCCTGCACGGCTGACAAACTGTTTGCAAGATACACTATTTTGATTTAGCATGTCGTCGAAAGATAGTTCATCGACGTCTCTAGAAGTGTCGGAAAGCTGTCCAGCTCAGCTCGCTGTGCTTAACGACAAACAACTTTGTTTTATATCTCTCCAAGGGCAAGATTCTAAAGTTTACATAAAGGCGTGGTGCTCTCGATTAACAAATGTGTGGTATCTTCAATTCTCCTTTCAAGGAAGTAGCGCACACCTTCTGTTAGGAGTTTTTGATGACTCCAAAGGCACGAGTTCCTAAAAGTGGGCTCCAGTACTCGATGTCACGAAGCGGAGGAATCGTGAAAGGGGGTTTCCAAACACCAAGCGGAGAAGGGGGTTCACTGGGCGGAAAACGCTCCTGCAGGCGCTGCTACTAGGCGACCTGGGGATCGGCGGCTTAGAAATCTAAGGATATCCGACGAAAGCCTCCAGTCGGAAAAATAGATAAAGAATTCAGGGTGCTTGGTTTACTGCCTTGAGAGGTGGAGCTCAATCGGAAGAATAAATAATGTGTCGGGAGCCCGCCTCGACAGGTCTCAATATTGTGAAAACTACCTGCCCCAATTAAATCTAATATATCTAAGTTCTACAGTACCTCAGAAGTACTGTAGCACACGTAGGCCTAGTAATCCATCATGTTGCTGAGTTAGTAAAATACGAACCCTCCTTTGGAATTTCCCGTCATTAAACCACACGACAGTATTACCTGAGGATCCACTGTACTATATACCCCCTTTCTTTAATTTCACCACGTCGCTGGTGAGCATCTTTCCATACCTTGATCCCTAAATGGCTTCTAGCGGTGCCAACGTCATAGCGGTGTCCCACGATGTGACAAATCATATCCTATGGGGGGTGTTTCAAACTTCCCCGCTCCCGTACAGCGTACCGACCGCGGCCTCACGTATCTTCTTTGCGGCGGTTTTGGGCCCCTAGTTGTTTTCGACCCAACCTCGTCTGCTCCATCTTAGTGTAACACGCTGGTGCAATAGCGCTCGGCATTACGATTTCCTCGAGGACCCCTTTCGGGAAATTTCCGACTCGTCGCGTCCGCTGTTCCATCCTCATTGGAGATATCTCTCTCATACTTTTCGCTCCTGCCCTGTCGTCGAACTCCTCTCGCTATGAAACTGTCCCCCACTAAGGTGCTCATTTTGCTACCCTACATCTGCTCGTCCATCCTTTCCGGATATTCTTCGACTATGATCTTATGTTGGAGAGTCTGGCGATCTATATGCCTCTTCTGTTAGCGGCTCCATCGCAAAACCTGGGAGCATCCTCTGAGGTCATGACGCAGCCTCCAGCATCGATGCCGGATCCTCCCGCAGTGGTGGCCGATATGCCTCATATGAAAGAGGAAAACATTACTCCTATCCCGACTGCTTTGGCCCCAGTGGTACGAATCCAACTGCGGAGCGTCTCAGTCCTGGTTATCCAGCCTCGTTTGAGAGTCGTCCCGGATCCTGTGTCGCCTTTACTTCTGATTTTGATTGCTCGTCCTTGGCTCTGCCGTTTTCTGCGGCAGTGCACGCAAAATCTGCTCGGGAGCCCACTGTCCAAGGCAGTCCACCGTCTGGGACTCCTTCTGTTGCGGTTGTTATTCCGTTGATGTAGATTGCGGCTTCTGACGTACCCTCGGGTGGTTTATCTTCTGGGGCTCTTGGTACGGCCTTCCAAGAGTTGGTGCATGCTTGTCTGGGTACAGGCAGTCCTGCTCCTACTTATCGTTCAAAGGCTCTGACAGAGGCTCGTAACTGGATCCTCGAGCTCTATAAGACTCGTGCGCACCGATCCTCGATGGCGGCCATCAGGGAGGGCCTGGCGGAGTTCTTGGAGAGCCAAGCGCTAGCAGCTAAGGTTCGTCTAGAAGCGGAGGAGTTGACGCAGTTGAGTGACCTGTAGGTCTAAGGAACCCGGCGATGGAAGATATCCCACGGAGGGTCAGAATAAAATACCCTTGACGTGGAGCAGCGGCTCCCCGACGGTTGATTGCAGTACTCATTAGCCGTGCCCGAGAGCCTAGCGGCAATGGGTGCCGCTGCAGAAGCGCACGAAAAGAGAGCAACAGTGGCCTAAATGCGAGAAAGAGAACTCCGGGTGAGGAAAAGATAGTGGAGAACGAAAAAAAGGACGTCTTGGGGGACCTTTCCCGTTCCAAAAGGGAAACGCTTGTGCGATAATGAGTTTCCGCTCCAAATTGGCGTGATATGTGCGGAAAACGTTTTCCAGAATGTGCCCTGGAGTTTTTTCCGTGTCAAACTTTGAGGTGTACGCGAACCATTGTATGCGGTACAGTAGTCTCGCAGGGGTCTGTTGGTGAGAAACAATGTGGTCCACTGCATAAAGAATATCACCTTGACGGGTCATGAGGGCATCTGGAGCTTCCATCAATCTTTCATCGAGAGGTTTGATGAGATCCCCAGTATCCATCGGCGTCGTTGCTCTTGAGGTGGTTGGAGTAGGAGTATAAGCGCGTGGCCCCTGAGGTGGGGTGCCAGCCATTCCTGAAAGATTGTGCATTGGGACTTTCCTAACGCGATCGTAGGAGACGTCATCTCCAAGCCTGTCTACATCGATAAGGATAGTGTCCCTGTAGATGTCAAGGACATTTTAAGGGCCTGAGGTGTTTCGCGCTAACTTGTGCGTGACGTCCAGCGGTTCATCAGACGTCTCTATAGGTTTGTGGTAGAAAACCTCGTTGCCTTCCTTCAGGTGAGGGCTGTCTTTCATATTCTAGTCCAACTCCTGTTCATATCTCCTCTGTGAGGCATTTAGTGTCTCCTTTGCGAGAGAGAGTGCATCTTCATAACGCCTTAAAATAGAGCGCTTTTTCTGAGCCGCTGTTGGTGCCTGTAGCCCATCCGCAGGGTTTCCCGTGGCGCGTGCCGGGACAAGGGCTTTTGGCGGCATATGCGAGAGCATCAGATTGAAAGGAGCGGTCGTCATGGAGCGTTGCATTTGCAGGCTGTATAAATACTTGAGCGGGTCCACGTTTGCGTTCCAATCCTTCTGGTGATCCGCGACGTATTGTTTCAACCTTGAGGCGAGGGGTATGTTACACCTCCTCGCCCGTCCGTTTGTCTAGGGGTAGTATGCAGTTGTAAACAACTGCTTCATTACCAGCATAATAAAGATGGCGCTGAATAGCTTCGCCATTAACTGGGGTCCGTTGTCCGTAACGAGATACAACGGGATCGCATATTAATAGACGGTATTCTCCATAACGAAGTCCCCAATTTTTGCTGTGGTGGTGCTCCAAAGAGGAAGGGCAGGCGTGATCTCCGAGAACTGATCGGATATCACGGGGATAAATTGGTATTATCTCTCCTACTCGCAAAGAGGACCCAAATTATCCGTGGCCACGAATTCCAAGGGTCCTAAAGGCAGGAATAGGCCGAGCGGAGCCTTTTGTTTGCGGAAATTTTCCCGAACGGGGGCGCGCAAGTGGCAATTCGCCACCGTTTGGAAAGGCAAATTAGCCATGTGCAGCCAATAAATCCCTTTTTTCATGGTAAAATACATGCACAATCCACCAAGGTGCCCGAAAAGGCGAGGATAGTGCGAAATATACAGAAACATCGCCCGCAGGCTCGTCGGGACCACTCGTAGGAGAGCACCATCCAGATGAGCGCAACGTACAAGGATACCGTCGCAGTCAACATCAAATAAAGATTTTTGACTTCCCACAGTGGCCAGGCAATCCTTGCAGTACGTCTCCGTAATCTGCTCCTTCAGGAACTCTACTGTTATGATGGGTAGAATTTCTTTCTTTTCCTCGAAAATAGCCATCACCTCAGGGAGTCCAGTAACGTGCATCCAGGTTCAGAGTATGCCACGCACTCTCTATCGGATCCTTCATATCTGTCGGCATTGTCGATGACACGACACGGAATGGTGTCCTGTAAAGGTGTTTTATCTTCTTCCTCTCTAGAGGTACGTGAAATTACATCCGTCGCCCGGTAGTTAATTCCAGGGCTGTGTTAGATGTCATAATTGTTTTCCAATAGGCGTAGTCTCCGCCTTTTCAGGCGGCTGGAAGCACCGTCAAGGACAGTCTCCACTTTAGTGGTGCATTGTGCATCTTCAGGGTGAAGCGCATGTTCACCATGTATGAAAATAAAAGCAAGACCGTCCATAAAATGATGAGAATTTTGCGCTGCAAGATGGAGTAGTTCAACCCCGTCGGTGAAAGGATGAGACTCCAGAATCCTATAGATTGAACTCCACCTTCAGGTTGTTCCCCTAAGAAGGCATATCCAATATGATATTTACAGGCGTCTGTGCCCAGCTTCATGCAGCTGTTTCGTTTTTGAAGAACCTAGATCGGTGGCTCTATTAGTTTCCTATTCAAGTTAATAATGGCTTCGAACTCTTCGTCCATCAAAAGGGTCAATCGTATCAGTTTGTGATTCTCCAGAAGGCGGTGTAATGGCGCCGCAATACAGGAAAAACACGGAAAAAACCTCCGAAGGACATTACACAACCCCAAGAAAAAGTGGAGCTCCGTCTGGATTATGTGAAGGTGAGCTTCCTTGATGGCGTTTTGAGTCTCCGTGGAAGCCTGTAGGCGGCTTTAGAGCACAACGTGCCACAAGTAATCCACCGAGGCCTTAAATAAAAAAACACTTATCCAGTTCTAAGGTGAAGCCTGCATCGTTCAGGAGCTGGAGCACGTGCTCACCATGCATAGAGTGCTCCTCCACGCTGCAGCAGTATATAGTGAAATCATCAATGTAGACAGGGACGCACTGCAACTACATCTTCGACAGGATCATCTATACAGCTCATTAGAACGATACGGGTGCAGTCTTCAACGCAAACGGTATTCTTAGGAATCTGAAAATTTCACAGTGGTAAGTGAAAATTGTCTTTTTCTTATCGGATTCATTCATTTCGATTTGTCAGTAGACAATATTGTCATCCACCGTAAAGAAAACGGACGCATCTTCGAGGGAGTCGATAAAATCATCCATAGGGGGTGTCGGGTACGAAAGGCGTACCGTCACCTCGTTCAGGCGTCTAAATTAAATACAAAATCTTAAGGAGGCATCTTTCCACTTCCCAAACACCACCGTATAGCCCCATTTGAAATCGGAGGGCTCGATAACGCCTTTATCCAACATCCACTGGACCTCATCGCGTTGGAAATCACGCGCATGAGGCCCGGCTCTTTTCGGGAGTCAATGTACCGGTTTCGCCTCTGATTTGAGCTGGATCCCGTGCTTGGACATGCTCACCTTTTCAAGATAGCTAGAACACATGTTTTCAAAGGCGGATAGGACCTCCACTATCCTATGGCGATACGTTTCGAAATCTTCGCCCATTTGGAGCTTCTCCTGCCAAGTGGCAGGCTTCTCTTCCTCTGGAGCTGTCGATTCCTCTTCGGACTCTTTGATGGCGATAGCATCGTGTTCATCCCAGCCCTTCGTACGAAGAAGATGAACCATTCCGGCAGGGGCTTACAACAGCTATTTCGATAGAAGACCGTTTCTGGAGCCGTAAAGGCGAATCCTTCAGGTTAGCAAGCACGACCCTAAGGGAATGTTCGGCACTATTTCCATAACGCCGTTCGTCATCATGGAGTGCTGTTTTGCCATCAGATGTGGACTGTCCGGTAGGAATAAAAGGCCAGATGCTGAGGTCTGTACCCAAACTTCGGCCTGACTCCTCGCTGGTATTTCGATACTCTGAACCACGCGGAGCTTTTTCAACTCCGTCTCGTTTGAAATATTTACACACTTGACGCGCATTCACGTCCGGTTCTGGACATGCAGACACGATACTTATGAGAGCGTCGTCATGAAATGTCACCTTTCGCAGGCATGGGTATATTGCACGAACCTACCGATCCACAAAGAAAGTGCCCAATATGCACGGTGCTGCGGGGTTGGTAGCCACGAAGAACCACATCTTCCCCTGTAAGGAGCCCAACCTCAGATACTAGGGTAATGCTCCGAGAGTGCTCAATGCGCGACGCGACGCGTCTTTTACGGTAAGGAGCTTGCTAGTCCTCAAGGAGCCGAGAGCAAACCGCGGGAGCAAGTCAGCGTGCATCAGGTGGGGACCGGCTTTAATGTAGAGGAGAGCGTTCACCATTGTGAAGGCTAGTGCGGAACATCCTACTGAGGCAAACACCATATATATATCACAACGGAGCGTGCAGACACATTTCCCAAGGGTGTCGAAGGGGCCCAAATGGATTGGGAGGGCCATTGATTCTGCGTCAACCATGAAGATGGCTTCTTCGCCTTTCCTAAAGGCGACCTCCGTGAGTCCGAGACTCGACGGTTAGGAGCCACGTGGGGCCTCTACGCGTGACCCGGAGGGGTTTCCTGCTTGAGAGGATCTGCGGGAGACGGGGACAGCGGTTGCGCGTCGGGATGCGCCGTGTTGCCTTATGGTGCAACCTGTTTGTGTACTGGCCCGTGCATTGGCGGTCTACGCGCGAGCGGGATAGGTGGCACCACAATTGGAACGCGGTAATCATAGTTTCCTGGAGGGGAGCGGATATCGTGATACATGGATCAATAAATTCCCCTGTCTATTGGTTTGCCCATCAGAGTCTGAAAAATCATCTCTCATTCGTATGGGATGGCGGCTTTCATTGCCGGGGTGAGGGTAGTAGAGTGAACTGGCTTTCGGATCAAGCAAATCCTGCAGGCGGTTGGGAACCCAAAGGGTTTGCGAATCGGACATTCTTTAAGGATCCCGTTGAAGTGTACGAGATGGAGGACGAGTGTGTTCTCGCCCTAGACGGTTTTGCGCGTTACGGTAGGAAGACGCAAGGTTGTGGGAGAGATAGAGGCGTTCGGTGCCCTCATTTTTTACTTGGTCAGGTTTTCTCAATATCTTAAATACTATCCATGTGTTTCCCTATCCGGAGACAATTCCTAAGTGCATGCTATTCTTGGCTTTCATGGCCAACAATGAATGGTATGGACGAGTGAAAATAACCTTATCTACCGGATTGGCGTGTCTGCTTTGCGTGGTTGCATGCTGGGCATCCACTGCACTCACCTCCTTCGAAGAGAAAGTTGTATCTTAGCTCTTTCTATAAGTCAGGTAGTGGTTTACTTTCGACTAAGTAACCTTAGGAACATTTCGGGGACGTCAGAGTAGATCTGTGCCAATGCTTCCAGTGGATCTTCCCATTTTCCCAAACCTTTCTACCGTACAACATCCGAAAGACCGTTTTCAGTTTCCACAAGTTTTAAAGGCCTTGACACGGTCATTTCTATTTCAAAGGATATGGCGTGAGGTATAATCGCTTCCTTATCCAGGGAGTGGTCGAGGTAGAATTTAAGTCGGGAGCCGTGGATGTTCTTCAGTACTCCGTTTCGAAGGTTTTCAACCAGATGAACATAATCTGGAAGTGCTTTAATGATCGTTTGCGGTCCCCGCCATCGAAGAGCATGCTTTTCTCCTGCGTGGCAATTCTCTCTAGCAATTAGAACATAAGGTCTTCTAGAAAACGTAGGAAGCTGCCCCTTTAAAGCTCGCGCACGAGTCATGGCGGTGTCGTGTTCCACAGCATTTTGTATCAAAGGGCGTAGGTTGGCTATTCTGTCTTTCAAAGCCTTGATATTCACAGATCGTTCGAGCTCTGTGTCACTGATACTCATAGTTGCTATAGTAATTGTCCTCAAAAAGGTGGCGATCGGTGGTGACGCTTCAAAACCAGTGAATGCTGTCACGTGAGGCACGTTTCGACGAATTTGGAGACGGAGGGTGGTTAAAAATGCTTTGAATAATCGGCAGAAGATCCGGCCATTTCTTAAATTCTATTTGAAGTTCCGACAAGAGCGTGCGAGACGTACGAACAAATTCTTTTCCAAGACATTCCACGGTGCCATTACTCCAAGTTGTATACGAGGCGTGAAGTGATGGGGGTACACAAAAGCCTTTGAAAACACGGCGAAGAGTTTCGTTTCTGAAATGAGTTGGCCCATATGAAATGAGACATTTTGGAACTTCAAAAGCGGCACACCCGTCGATAATTGCAACTGTCGCATTGTCTGCGGTTGTTCCTGCTGTTGCAAAATACCACTTGTAGTCGGAGTGATCGTCGCGTAGCATTAAGATGTATTTTGAAACCGTGTAACTCTTTCCTACGTCGATGTAGTCGAACTGAAAAAGATCGTTGGATTCAGTTCCATGTAGTGGGGGTCAAAATGGTCGGGGTACTTTGTCGTCTCCCAGTGTAAAGATACAGTGGATGCAGTTTTTAACAAATGCCTGTACGTCATCTGAAAGCGTATTTCAAAATTTATGCTGTTTTCAAGTACTCGTGGTTGTATCCTTCCCTCTGTCTCCTGTAAAATCCGTATGAGCGATGGTACATAATCAAACTTGTAGATTATTAGCTGCCTCAGGTATTCATATTGCACCATCGGTCGTCCTCCAAAGCCCATCGGATAAAAGTGTTCCCGGAGGTGGGCTGTTGATGTGCTCGTTCTGAACTTCCACTAATTCTGGAGCGGATGGCCATTCGGACGTTTCTGTATTGATCGTAGGTAGCATGGGAATCTTGATCAGCCAACGAACCGTCTTTAGCGCAAACCAACGCGTTAATAGATCTGCCCACACATTGTCGGCTCCATTGATGTGAAAGCATGTCTATGAATAAATGCTTAGACGGACAGCCCAGCCCAAACTTTTACGCGTAGACGACTGGCTGAGATCGGAAGCAAGGCAGAGTAGGTCAAAGAGAAAGATAATGATATTGTGATCAGTGTAAAGGTCGCAGCCTCCGGCCGTTGCCGCGAGCCCATGCATGCGTTCTACGGTAGCCATAAAGGCATATCCTTCCTTGTCTAACGTTGACCAGCCTAATTGAGTTGTGTTAAATCGCCCAGAGCAGAATGGGAGGGGTCCATGACGTTGTTACTTATGCGGTAGTGACAGATCTTTGAAAGGTACAGTGGTCTCCAAAAGTATACGTACGGCCACAAAAAGCTCCGAATCGGAGTATACGTTTATGAATCCCAACGTAAACTCGTTCCTTGATATATTACCAATTAAGATGATATCCGACAACCTCAA
>JAHNZQ020003147.1:426104-518562 GCA_019155205.2 Gracilaria vermiculophylla
GACTAGCTCCTGTGAGAGCCAATCCGTAAGGCGCGGGGCCAGGGACTCCAAGAGGGTGTTAGCCTCCGGGTGTTCCCGTCCCTGCAACTCCTGAGGTGGCGGCTGCGATGCCGTGTGCGGTTCTTCAACCTCCACGTCGGCGTTCTCCAGAGGTGCTGCGGGTGAGTCCGCGTGCCTCCGATCATGCATTCTCCTAAGGCGATTCCTGAAACGCTCCACAGAGGAGCCAGGATTCCGAAGGAGACTTTCAGGGTCCTCCACTGTGGCGGCCATCTCCTGGGGAGCGCTGCGCGTGCTGCGCCCACCGACGGAGCCGGTTGCCTGAGGGTCCTGTAGGGGGGTTTCCATGGGATGTTCTGAGGGGTCCATAGAGGAGTAGGTCGGGGGTGATTTGCTTCCACTTCCGGATTACCTTAAGGAAGAATTCCACTGTTGGGGGTTGGTCGTTGCAAACTAGAAACACGTTTCTGCTGCGACTTGTGCGAATCCTTTAGAAACTGTGACCTTCTAAGTCGGGAGACCAGTTGTGGTACTGTCAGCCCTTCTGTCGAGGTAGTTAGGCACAACGTCCGTTAGGAGTTTTTAGTGACTCCAAAGGCGCGTATTCCTAAAGGTGGTCTCCGGTATCCGCTGTCGTGAGCCGGGGGAATTCTGAAAGGGATCCGCAAACACCAAGCGGAGGGGAAGGTTCACTGTGCGGACAATGCTCTAACAGGCGCTGCTATGATGCGACCTGGGGATCGGCGGCTTAAAAACCTGCGTGAATAGACAAGAGACTCCAACCGGAAAATGTAGAAGAAGACTCAAGGGTGCTTCTCTTTACTTCCCCAGAAGTGGAGCTCAACCGGCAGCTTAAATATCTAGCCGGGAGCCCACCTCGGCAGGTCGCACTACTGTGCTAATTACCTGCATAAAATATCTAAAATAAATAATAAATTCTACCGTACCTTAAGGATACTGTAGCGCACGCGGGCAATATTATGCACCACGTGGCCCAGCTAATAAATTACGAACCCTCCTTAGGAATATTATTCCTTAAGGCCAAACCACCATATTTCCGTAGGAGCCACTGTACTACACCTTTATCGGACCGGTTTCGGGTCGTTATCGGCTGGGATCCAATAGATTTATGTCCCATCGAGGGTATCCTTTACGACGGTGAAAATCCGTCAACGAGTCGACTCCAAAGTGGGCAACCAATGAAAAGGAAAAATGTACTCAAAGACGATCTGCCAGTGGATCTCCGTATCAAAGTCGGGAAACCACTTTGAAGTGCAATGCCACAAAAGGAAAAGTACCGCGAAGGATGTTCGAACCTTCCTCTCGCGAGGTGATTGAGAGGCAGAGCTTTCCTCCGTTGAGGCACACGAGCCGGTGATAACCCTTAAGCCAAGCCGTTGCAAAAGGTGCAAAAAGAAAGACAAATGAAGAAACAGGGGATCCGGCAAGTCCTTTGAGTGAGGCAGTTTTCGTGGGTTCGATGAGATTTCCCTGTATGACGTCGGTCTATCTCGGCGCGGCCGGGTAGTATCTTTGACTGCGCGGGTATCGGGCATAACGCGTTGAGTGGGTGACGGGGTTGGTCCGGAAAGGAATAAAGAAAAGGTTTGGTGGTCCGAACTTCGTACGAAAGCGATCTTAAAAGAAGCACAGGATCGTCCAGACAATGATTCTCGGCATCATGGGCGGTTGCCTTCCGTAGTGCACGTTGTACTTCGCAACAATGGAGAGAGGTACCCGCGTGGGCGGGAATTTCAGACTGGATATCCCGCTTGTTACGGTTTAATGAGCATGACTGCTGGAGTGCCTTCGCCCTATGTACTGCAGCGCCCAGGCCGAAATGGCCCGAGTAATTAAATGGATAAATAGCGAGAATATTAAAATAACAGCGCTCGGCAGATGCCACCTGGTACCCATAATGTAGCCAGTGAGCCACGTGCGGGTGATGCGCGCAAGCCGGGGGCCGTCAAGCGCGCGTGCTATGTCGCGCGACACGCACCGGGTCGGCTCCTCCAGATTTCACCCTGTAAACGGACGTTAGTCGCGCCCGAGACAATAACCATTTTCATTTACAGCGCCTAACAAGAAACCAGTGAAGCGGCAGAGTGCCAGGAAAAACCCCCTTGGAGGGCGTCGCACTTCAGGGGATAGCACGTGTCGGACGTTTTGCACCAATTTCGGAATTTTTATTCTTTTGTTATTTTACTGTGGGCCTGACACTGAAATTTACATAATCATGTAACTTTGCTAATGTGCTTTAATTCATCATATTATTCGAGATAGTTCTAGTGTGTAATACGTAGCAGCAAATGACGTTTTGGTCGCAAGTACGAGAATAAATCCACTCAATTGTGGCTTTAAATACAATTCCCCTCGCTGGATTACGACTCTTCACGGAGAATATTCATGGTAGATTCCATTTAATTATCTCTTTGGCAGCGCCAAGGCCATCTGCAACATTCTCTTCATCGGGCTTCTTACACTGTTTAACTATTGTTAGTGTATGATTTCGAGAACAGGTCTGCTTCTGTATAAAATTATTTTCCCTGGATCTTACCCTGGGTTTTTCGGATCTGTGGCCTGGGTATGCTCGACCCTCGCCATCTTTGTGAATTTTTGCTTTCCGATTTTGGAATCTTGCAGTGGATACACCCACATTAGGTCCCAATCTCAATCTCGGACCACAATCTCTTTAGGTTACTTTTAAATCCTTGTGGTAGTTACGCCCCGAAGTGGGAAGGAACAGAGGGCTCTATTTAATAGCTCACTTTTAACGAGAATAAGGCTCGAAACATCTTGAAATGCATTTCCCGACGCCGAGATTTGCTCTACAACCTAGTAGGCTGTAGAGCAAATCTCGGCGTCCGGAAAAAAGTCAGTTTCCGATGGCATGTCTGGCAGGAATGGAGTTGACTTCTCGTAGAGACCATTTCAGCATGACGCTGACATGATCTTAACGAGAAGTCAACTCCAATCCTGCCAGACATGCCATCGGAAACTGACTTGTTCCCCCCTTCACAACGCCAATAAGCCGTGTTCTGTACCGCATCAAATCTTGAGCTGTTGAAACCGATGCAAACCAAGAATCTCCACATAAAACTCTGTCCATGCGCAACCACGGTTTCACAAGACGCAAGGTAGCCGCTGCCGAAGCACTGAATTCATCATCAAAATCAAGACTGCGAGAGTTGACCGCCTCACCAACGATTTCGAGCCTCAACATCATACCACTTTGTCCACAGGCGACTGTTCAAATCTCGCATCCATTTTCAGGTTTGCGGTCCAAAGCCACGTCATGCGGCAGTCTAATGTCAATCCACTGCCCAACAAGTCCAAACCAGCGGGACATGCTCTCGTCAACGCAAACATGTTCTGATGGAGTGTCGTTTCGAGCTCGGTGCTGGTTGATGGCATTAACAAACCCACTGAAAACTTACCATCTTGATGGTGCCTCAAGTTCGTCAGAGCATTCTGATAGAGAGCTGAATCTTATGGAACTTAGGATTGTGTCAAATCTTGCACGTGACATAAAACGTCCGAAATTTGCCACGGGTCCATACTTTGTCATTGACGTTGTCCACCATAAGTATGTTCTGTTTCCAACTTTGAAATTTGTCATCATGACCAACACTCCGAAAAACTTTCAGATTTCTTAACTTGTGACACATCGACACTTCGATTTTTCGAGATTGCTGTTTGTCAGTCTGACAATGACGGAGGGGTGCATGAGAGGGAACGTGTACATCAAAATGTCATACGGAGAGAAGTCTCGCGGAGCATTTCCATGAGTGACCTCATCGACAGCTTGGTCAATCACCTTCCAAGACTTAGACGGTACCGGGCCATTCAGTGGGTAGAAAAAATCTCCAAATTTCCATGTGCAGCCATGCGCAGTCGAATCACCTTCAATTTCCATGCTGTCGTTTTCCCCGGGTGTAACGATCGGCGAGGTCACTGGAGCTGTGTCAACTTCGTTTGTAGCTTGAATCGGCGTCTGTTCGTCATTTACATCCAAATTGACATTTGTGAGTCCAGCAGCGATTTCTGCTTTGACATTGACAAGTTTCATCGTCACGCACTTGACAGGGGCTTGGAAATTCTAATCAGCCGTGACCGATCTCTGACGACGGCCATTGAGTTCGGACACAATGACTTCAATAACCGTGCATGAAAGTTTTTTAGTCTTCCATGCGGATCCAAACAGTCGCTGACACTCACTGGCAGACGTAATCAGTGACGCACGACAATGAACGTCATTTCCAGGAATAAGGCGAGCATCAGTAGGGTGGGTCATTTTTGAGGTCTAGATTCGTGTGGCGGATATGCTTTTGCTCGAAGGGTCAAGCGGTTGCGCAATTCGTTACAAGGTTGGGTTTGCTGCTCTTCTACATTCATACGCGGACTTATTCATGTGCTCTCAGGGAGAATCGGGAAAAAAAAACTTGCGAAAATTTTGGTTTAAGATTGGCTTCATATGAGACCTTTTGTCCTCATATGAGGACGTCGGTACAATAGACACTAGAGCCAGAGGTTTCCAAACTTCTATAAAAAGAACCTTTGCAAAGTCCACTAAGAGCCCCTGCTCTACACAAACAAGCAGTTCCCATGCTCGTGCTGCGTCTTAACAGCTTTTGCTATTGAAGAGATAAGTGGTTACGACTAGACCATCGCATCTCATCCGTGTTCAGCGTGTTCCCACCTATTTCATATATTTCTACTTGAATGCATAACGAGCACACGGATCGGCAACGTTCATAACGCAATGGGTTTTGTAGCAGACCAGTTCTTTGAGTGCTAGAAAACACAAATAGAAAATTTGTGCTGGCTTGCTCTGAACCTGTATGATTTTGAAGGACAAGCGCTCCCATATGTAAATTCACTACTAATTGTGTTTTCTCGGTTTTGAGATTCGCACTTATTTTTGAATAAGTGCGACAGCCACTGCCGGTGCAGTTCCGCGCCACACAAATTTGACACTGCCATGGGTCATATAATGAACAGGGAACGCTGTGCAAAGAACGTTGGCGAAATGATTCGCACGGCGTTCATTTAAATAAGTTTTGCGTCACAATAAAGAACGATATTTAAGGGCGTCTGCACCGCGGCCGCACACATTGGTAAAAATAAATAAAAGTAGCGGCTCTGAGTTTTCCACTTGATGAGTTATCCACTACTTACCGGGATATATCCCCTAACCTTTGCTAACGCATCTGCATTTGACATTGAGAGGGCTCATATTCGCGATCAACATATACTACTTATATTGTGAAGCTTGTAAAAATTTTTTTTAATAGCTTTGCTGTTGACAGCTCCGATAGCTTGCCGTCTTCCACTAATGTTGTAAATCGAATACCCGTAGATACCGCCAGCTTCGCTAATTCTGCTTCCATTTTTCCTCTCTTCTATCCTAACATAATACTTACATGCTTCTTACATCCATCTTGTCGCGATCGACTGGTAAATCTTTCTTGTTTCACGCAGGAGGGATTATTTTGGTGTCACCAACTGATATAGTCTTGCCATGTTTTTGGTAAATGCCTATCACAGATGGGCATCAGCAGAAAAAGTTTTTAAAGTGTTTAGAATGTTTTTGCGCTTGTAGAGCATTGCAGTGCAGATGTTATGCAAAACGTAGATGCCATATGTACAGTGCGGTTCAAATTCATATCACTCCCAAAAACGTGCCAAAGTAGTACTGTAGTGCTCCTTATACACAACATATGAGTAAAAATCGTTTCATAATCATAACACTACATCAATAACAACAATCATTATGGCTCAAGGATCACCTCTCTCGCGCTCCGAACAGCTTGAAATCATAGAATCGAAAGCTAGTGAAATATTCTAAGTCAAAATTGGCCGACTTTTAAATCGTCATCCTTACACAATTCTCCGTTTTCTTAAAACTCAAGCAATCTATGGAACAAAAATATCTACAGGGCATCCATACCTTTCACGTGCCGCAGATAAACGCGGTATAAAAGGAACTTTGTCGAGGAAAAGATTCATGCTTTAAAATTGCAAAAAAGTAAACCTCAATATTTTTAAATCCAACAGTTTGGTCTAAAATGAATAAGCAATTTTTTCAAGTATTAAAAAAAATTAAAACATTCGTTCTAGAAGATACTCATAAGCAAAAAAGGATATCTTGGTTCGCGAACATGGCGTACTGGAAAGCTCAATCGGAGAAAGTCATTTTTTCCGACGAAAAAAACTCATCTTGGATGGTCCAGATGGTTATAATTTTTATTGGCATGACCTGGGAAAAGAAAACTCTGCATTTTGGACAAGACAGTGTGGATGTGGTTCCGTAAGGGTATGGGCTGGTATATCAAAATACGAAAAAACAGATATTGCATTTTGTGATGAATATATGGATTTTGCATGCTATCAAGAAGTTCTTTATAACTATATACTACCTTACGGATATTGCATACACGGAGAAAATTTAGTTTTCCAACAAAACAATGCGCCGGTACACAATTCTAAATTGGTTTCAGAATGACTACCAGAAGCAAACATTACGGTAATTCATTGCCCAGCACGCTCACCAAACCTTACACCTCATTCAGAATGTATACGATTACTATCGAGAATGTTTCATGGCCATGAAAGGCAGTTTAGCACATTTTTGGATTTGAAAAACTGTATTAAAAATTGCAAGAACAATATATTAATTTCGAAAATTAATGGCTATATTAATTCTTTGCCTAAACGTTGTGTTAGGGTTATTCAGCGAAAAGGTGGAAAACGTATTTACTAAGTTGCCCAAAGAGACTTAAAGTTGATAACTTGTTATGATTTTGAAACGGTTTCTAGACTTGAATTTATTTTAAATCTTGGTTTTGTACAGTCTGCGAAATCTGAGTAAAGCCATCCCCTACTTGTACGGTTGTTGCTGAACAACTTTTCTTTCCCTGAAGCAAATTCTTTCATTCCCAATAAGCCTGACATTCATAACCTATTTATCAAGTTACAGTACACTACAAAGATGTCTGTAGCTGTAGTACAGTGGCTCCTTAGGGTATAACGGTGGTGTGGCCGTTTGGTATAATATTCCTCAGAAGGGCTCGTATTTTATTAGCTGGACCGCGTGGTGGGTAGTACCGCCCGCGTGCGCTACAGTACCCTTGAGGCACGATAGAATTATTATTAATTTTAGATAATTTATGCAGGTAATTAGTACAGTAGCGAAACCTACCGAGGCGGGCTCCGGGCTTGATACTAAATCTATCTGCCGGTTGAGGTCCACCTCTGGAGAGGTAAAGACAAGCACCCTTGACTCTTCTTCTACGTTTCTGGTTATAGTCTCTCGTCGATCAATTCAGGTTTCTAAGCCGCCGATCCCCAGGTCGCATCATAGCAGTACCTGTAGGAGCATTGTCCACCCAGTGAACCTTCCCCTTCGCTTGGTGTTTGCGGATCCCCTTTAAGAATTCCCTCGGCTCGCGACAGCGAATACCGGAGACCACCTTTAGGAATACGCGCCTTTGGAGTCACCAAAAACTCCTAATGAACGTAGTGCTTTACTACCTGGACAGGACGGCTGACAGTACCATACGAAGCACAATTAAATGCAATTATATTTTCTCTCTCTTTCAAAGAGTTTGCTTTATACAGCAGTGTAACGACCCGGATCTTGCCATCTCAATCTTTCTTACGTCTCCATAAACCAAATTCAGAAACAGTGGAACGTGGTGAACCCCTTTCCGACAAAAAAAGAAATACTTTCGGGTGCCAAAGCACACTGTTGCTCGCAGGGAGAAATTGCTGACACTCTTAATCGCTCTCGAACTGTCATACGTAACTTCTTAAAGAATTCTGAGAATTGCAACATGCGTTTCAAGGGATATGACAAACCTTTTTGTCAACGTCAGCCAAAAGATCTCTACTTTGTGCAGCATTGTATTCAAGACAGTCTGCTAGAGGGCTTCGAATTTCTCTCTCATTACCAGTTTCTGTGCGAAGAGTGCAATAGATCCTGGAAAAGACCCGAATTTGAGATTTGAAAAAAATGAGATCCGTACCAGTGACGACAGAACGCCGTAAAAAGGAAAGAAAATTTTAGGCTCGTGATAAAATGACTTATTCATTGAAACGGTAGAAATTTTTTTTCTGATGAAAAGAAGTTTGACATTGATGGTTCAGATGGTTTTGCTTACTAAAGGTACTGGCATGAATTAGGGTAGGAGAAAGCTTTTCTTCAAAAAGGCAAAATGATGTAGATTATATCATGTTATGGATAGAATGGTCTTTCTATGGTCTGAACAAGTTAGTGTTTTGCAAAAGAAGTATGGATTTTAAGAAGTACTGCAAAATATTACAGAAAAAAAAGTTGCCGTTTGTAAGTGACACATGCAAGGAATTATTTGTGTTTTTACACGATGATGTCTTTAAACATCAATCTGTCTACAATACAAAGTAGATAGAAGACTGAAACGTTGATTTGCTTTCATAACTGGCTAAGGCGCCAGAATGTAGTATTATGGAGAACATTTGAGGGCTATTGGCGCACCAAGTGTACGCCAATAAGCGCTGCTTTTAAAAAAGTTGGAGCTTTGTTTAAAGTGGTGATTGATTGTTAGAACGAGCTGACAAACGAATACTTTGAAACGCTGTGTAAGTGCGTGCAAGAGCATTGTATTAAAGTGGTGGAAAAAAAGGGAAAAATGAGAAGGTATTGAGTTTAGTAAATGTGTTTCTTGTTTTGGGTTTTAATTATATTTTGTTTTTTCTTGTATGTGTTCTATCGCTATACGCAAAACGGAAATAGCTGGCGTTTTACAAAGCTGCACAACTTACACTGTTGTGTAAGGTAGTTGAAGAAACAGGGTGTGGTAAAGTACAAAGAGTGTTTCTGTACCACAGATTGTGAGAATAAGAAAAAGGGCGGTGGGCTTGTTGAGGTTTGGCGCACTGTAGTCGTCCAATACCAAAATCATAATTTTTGTTGTTTGACTCCGACGTGATATGATTTTGAAACAGACGATAACATTGTGTTCGAGACGGCTGTGCATACTGGTGGACTCACGAGACTTGAGGATGTGGTTGAGTGATGTGTGAGATTTAATTACAGTTGGCTATTGTTTCAAGTTGGCGCAGGTGGTAGCGAGACTGCTGTGGGCGTGTATACACGGCTTGCACGGAAACGGGTTTCATAGATTTGATTAGCGCTGTGTCATACACGGTTTGTTATATGGACAAAGAGAATTAAGGGATTTTGTGTTTGGGGCTGTTTCTGGGAGGACGGTGTTGTCCTTTTGACGCGCACCGTATGCGTGCGGTGCGTGTGGTTGACATTGCGGAATTGCAGAAATGAATGAATAAAAGTGACATGGACAGCGTGTTGTGCGACTTGTGGAGGCTTGCAAGCGCACTGGTGGGGGCGCGCTGAGCTCATGCGATGTGCGGTAAGCTGCGGCGGAGGCTGCGTGGCGCACTTGTGACTGGCGCAGGCGCGCAGAGTCGTGCGGCGTGCATGCAGCCAGCCACGCGCGCCGTCGCAAGCGCAGCAGCGCTCGCCCATGATTGGGCGCGCGCTTGCACGGCGGGTGCACGCAGCGCGCACACGTCAGAATGATATGCGCGCACGGCGCGCGGGAGGACGCGCGGGACGGCGCGCGTCGGCGCGACGCCGCCCCCCAAAGGCGCGGCGCCGCGCGCGCGCTTCCGTGCGCGTGCGCTCTCGCAGCGCGCTCCCGCAGCGCGCCCCCCCGCAGCGCGCCCCCCCGCAGCGCGCCCCCCGCAGCGCGCCCCCCGCAGCGCGCCCCCGCCGCGCGCCCCCCCCCCCGCGCACCATGCGCAGGCATCGCGCCGCCCACCGCTCGCCGCCGTCGCCGCCGTCGCCGCCGTCGCCGCCGTCGCCGCCGTCGCCGCCGCAGCGCCCGCCGTCTCCGCCGGCGCCGCGCACGCCGTCGCCGCCGCAGTGCCCGCCGTCGCCGCCGCCGGCGCAGCGCCAGCGCCCGCGCATCATCGTGGCGCCGCCCAGCCCGCCGTGCAGCCCGCAGACGCTCAACAGCGGGCTGGCCGGCTTCCACCGCGCGCCCAACCACCGCTACCCGCCGCCGCCGCGCTCGCACGCCACCCCCATCGTGCAGCGCTCGCGCTTCTCGCCCGCCAACCCCGTGCTGCCCGTGCGCGTCGCCCCGCCGCCGCCGCGCCCCGCGTCGTCCGCCGACGAGTGGATGATCCTCAAGATCGACGAGGACCTGTCCGACGCGGAGCCGCCGCGCCCCGCGCCGCCCGCCCGAGCGCCGCCCGCGCGCCCCGCCGCCCCCGCGCGCCGCCGCCGCAACAGCCCGTTCCTGCCGCGCACCACCCCGCGCTCCACCCCGCGCCGCCCTGCGCGCCGCAAGCGCCGCAGCGTGCACGACAGCAGCGACAGCGAGTCCGACCGCGAGTGAGCCGCCGCCGCCGCCGCCGCCGCCGCCGCCCATGGACGCCGCCGAGCAGCGCCACCTCGCCGCGCTGCGCGCCGCCGCGCGCGCCCCGACGCCGCCGCGCGTCGCCGCGTTGCCGCCCGCGCTCCGCGCCGTCGCCGCCGCCGCGCGCGCCCACGTCGCCGCCCGCCCCGCGCGCGCCGCCCGCCTGGCGCACCGCGCCCTGCCCGCCCTGTGCGCCGTGCTCCTGCTCCCCGACCTGCGCCCCGACCTGCGCTCCCACTCCCTGCGCCTCGCCCTCTTCCTTCATGCCCACTGCCGCCACGCCCACCACCCCGCCGTGCTGCGCGTCGTCGCCCACGTCGCCGAGCGCCACCTGCCGCCGCACCTGCCCGCCCTCGTGCGCGCCGCCGCCCTCGCCGCCGCCGCCCCGCCGCCGCCCCGCCTCCTCCCCTTGCTCGCAGCCCTGCTGCGCGGCAACGCCCGCGCCGCCCACCCCCCCCACCCCCCGCCGCTCACCGCCCCCTCCTGCCTCGCCGCCGTCCACGCCCTGTCCCTCGCCTTGCTGCACCACCCCTCCGCCGCCCGTCGCGCCCCCGAGCCCCTCCTGCGCGCCCTGCTGCCCCTCTTCTCCGACCCCCGCGCCCAGCCCCCCGAGCACACCCGCTATTCAGCCCTGCTCTTCCTCGCCCTATGCGCCGCCGCCCTGCGCTTCGTCCACACCTGCTCTCTCCGCCGCCGCGCCCCGCACCTCGTGTCCGCCCCCCACCCGTTGTACGCCCACCTCGTCCGCCTCGTAAACCACCGCTTGGCCCCCTTCGATCCCCTCTTGTCCGCCTTGGCCGACCACCCGCACCTTCACCCCTTCTCCCCGTCGCACACCGCCTCTGTTTCGCTCCTCTTCATCCTATCCTCCATACCCCTGCTTGCTTCCAAGTTCCTGTCGCCCGCCCGCATCCATCTCGCGCGCCGAGCCATCGAGGCTTGCATGCACACCGCCGTCCATCATCACCTCACCACGCCCTCCGCCGCCGCCGCGTCCGCGTCCGCGTCCGAGTCCGAGTCCGGCTCGCCGAGCGCCGCGCCCCACGCCCACCTGTGCCGCGCCATCCTCGCCCACTCGCACACGCTCGCGCTCGCCTACGCCGCCTTCGTCACGCAGCAGAGGGCCTTTGACACCGCCACCCACTTGCTCACCGCCCTGCTCTCGGCCGCGCCGTCGTCGCCCGCCGTCTCGCGCTTTGCGAACGTCGTCGCCGCCCGCACGGCGCTCGCGCCCGACGTCGCGCTCGCGCTCGCCGCCGCCCTCAGCCTCGCCGACGCCGCGCGCGCCCCCGCGCCGCGCGCGCTCGCGCGCCGCCTCGCCGCGCTCGTGGCGCGCGAGCTGCCGCCCACGCGCGCGCTCGCGCGCCTCGTGTGCGCGCTGCTCGCCGACGGCGGCGCGCGCGGCCGCCGCCGCCTGCTGGCGCTCGTGCGCTTCCTGGCGCGCGTGCTGGCCGAGCGGCGCGCCGCGCGCGCCGCGCCGCGCCGCGCGCTCGACGACGGCTTGCAGCGCGCGTGCGCCGTCCTGGCGCGACGCATGGTGGCCGTCGTGCAGGCGAACGTCGAGTCGGCGCCCGTCGTGGCGGCCGCGGTGCAGTGCCTTTCGCGACTCGTCGAGCTCGGGGAGCCCAGCTCCAAGCCGGCGGCCGACTACCTCACAAGCACCTTCACGACCGTGTTGGTGCAGCGCTACCTGTTTGGTGACCTCCCAATCGTCATGGAGAACCGTCTTCTTCACGTGCTGCCGTTTCTCGATGCTGTGACCACATCAACTCACGATCCACAATCGTTTGCTGCATTCTTGACAATTCTAATACAAAGCGCTCGCAAAGTAGGCGCCAAAGCAGATCGCATCACAGCGCTGCTCCTGTTGCGATGCCTCTCACAATGCAGTGAGAAAGCAGTCAGTGTCGCCTTGGACAAAATGACATCATTTATTGGCTCGGACAGGCGTCGCAAAGAATCATTTCTGCCTCTGGTACGGGCGGCCGTTCTTGGTTTAGACACTGCGAAGAAAGACGCTTGCGTTGTATGGATCATGCGACTTTTCGGCGATATGGCGCCACACCGGCCCCAAAATACATCTACCGCTGATGCAATCGGTACAAACACGCGTGCCGCTAAACTGTAGGCGCGCATGTGACGCACTTGGCACACCAGAATGAGGCTGGTGCGCAGATGCACACCTTCGATGCACTCTGTCAAAGCTACTAAAGCACGCATGCAAAGTAAATAGACAGCTGGTTTGCGTTTTCCCGGTGTATCTGTCTTGCGCACATCTTTATCGCTTGCCCTCCTCCCCCTCCTCCTACCTCCCTCTCTCTGTCTCCCCAAGTGATGTTTTCTACCACTCCTTTGTAGCTGACCTCAAGACTTGCCTCATGTGTGTCAAGGGTGGTAACGAGATGTTTTTTTGCGGCATTTGATGCAATCTGAAAGATACAAGCGGATGTGGGATGGGCAACACACACGTCGAAAACGAGCTACTGAGTGGTAGCAGGAACCGATAAGGGGGTAGCAGGCGCGCCACCGGAGGCAGGGGCGGCGGCGGCGGGATCGGATGGAATAGGCTGCTGAGATGGGGACTTTGTTTGCTCTGGCGGCACTGGCTTTGGTTCGGTATTTTCTTGCGTGGATTGTTTCGGGGCGTTTGTTGAAGAATCGGCTTCGGCGGGCGTCGTGGGTTGCGCGGTCTGAGAAGTGTCCTTCATTTCGATGTCCTTCTGCGCTGCCTCGGTGTGATTGGGGGCTGAGTTTGTCTTGTCCTTGTTGATAGCTTCTCCTATCTTTTCGTATAGATAGAGGGCTGGATCTTCTGGTTTGGGATCCTGTGTGTGAACGGCGGGCGATTTGTGGTTAGATTGCCAGTCGAGGCGAGGTAGTGCTAATCGTCATGACGTCTGCTTTGCTTACCATTTCAAACAGATCGGTGAGCACGGTCGTGAGGACTGAAAGTACGTTTCCCTTGTCGAGGTACTTTCTAAACTCCTCCTTTCTGTCGGTCTGAGAGGCCTGCAGCACAAGAACAGGCGGAATGACTCAGTCAGCAGGGCGCTCAAGACGCGTAAACGCTGATGGGCAACGCCGCGGAATATTTAAGCGTACCATGTTGCACTGTGTTTGGGGGGCGGCGCTGTACGAGTGCTAGACACGAAGAGGTTGCGTCGGGACGGGACAGATGAAAGACAAAAAGCTGCGAAGCAGAGGCTCTATCTGCGCGGGGGCGCGTGGCGGAACAACGACGGCGGACAGAGCAGCCCGCAGCACTACAAACACATCAAGCGCTGCGAGTTTTTGAGGCAAAATACAAAATTGACTCCGCAGAGTTTTCCGCCGCTTTTGAAATACTCACGTACGTGCGCCTGGCACGCCCTGCCGCCGGGAAGATACGCATCGAACATGGCCAACAAACCGCCGATCCCGAGATCATTTCTTCTCCGCGGCGCTTATACGCCTCTGCCCTCTATAATTACTAACACAACTGACTTATTACTTCTATCAGACCAGTGCCTCGTGATAGGCTCACTTGTCTTTCCGCATCACGCGCTGAATGTTTGGTAGCACTTGAAGCTGGTGTGATATTGGGATCGCTGCACATGCACCCTGCAGCTCTGCTCCTGAACGCGAATCGTTTCGTGGCTCGCAAGTTGCAGCATTACTAATCATTGTTGGCGACTCTGCTGATCGAACTCGCGTTCCCCCGGTTGCTTAAGCGCCAGAGAAATCTCGTCCAAGACGGCCTTTACTTAAGATTCTTTATGGAATGCAAGTCAACGTGCGAAAACCTGGTTGATGTGAAGGAAAATGCTAGTTAGACACGCCACACAGATCATGTACACGACGAGAAATGTTTCTGGGCTTGTGCTGAAGTGCTGCGTAAGAGTTTGCAATGCTAGGCAGTAAACGGTTAGGTGTGATGCCAGTTATACGCTCCTCATTAATGTTTACAATTTTCAAAAACGTGCATGTTGAGGACGGTGTCACCTATGGGTCCCCGCTCATCACTGGTGAAAACCCGCGAATGACTCTGTACAACTTGGGTAAACCTCAATCGGGTGTCCAAATTTTCCACAACGCACTCACTCAGCAAAGCTCAGTCCGCCAGCTCGCACAATTTCGCGAAGCTTCTCAGCAAGTCCGAGAACTGTGTCTCTCGGATATTCAGTTCTGGCAAATGTCATGTGCTTCGCAACTGGTTTCCTGTCGAAGAAGAACTCTCCCGATTTGAAAGTCAATGCCTCGTCGGCCGCCGCCAAGTATACGATGGTGTCGGCACCTTCCTCAGCAGTCCGGAATTGGTTTTTGAGTGCGTTGTAAAACTCAGGTATAGAGCTTTCCACTCCCGGTGTTTTAGCCCATCCAGGGTGCATACTAGCCCAGAAAATCCCAGACTCAGCGTATTTCTCTGCCCAATACTCTGTGAGAGCTACCTGTCGCCGTTTGCACTTTGCATATTGCCTTGAACCATCAAACTTATCCCCCTTTGTTAATGATTTGCCTTCAAAGTCTTCCAGTTCCAGGTTTTCAGTGAGCATTCCGCCAGAGCTCACAGTTACAACCCTGCCATTACTCGATCGTTGCAAAACCGGTCTTAGCATTTCTGTCAATGCAAAAGTTCCCAATGTGTTAGTGGCAAACGACAGTTCATGGCCGTCCTTTGAAGTGCGCGGTTCGTTGAGAAGCACGCCGGCATTGTTCACGAGCGCGCTGAGAGGGGTACCGCTTTGTTTCCATTCGTCCGAAAACTTCTTCACATCAGCCAAACTGGAGATGTCACAAACGTGAATTTGCACCTGGTTATTCCCAGTGTCCGCAACGATTTTGCTCTTTGCCACTTCGCCCTTCTGAGCATTTCTGCACACGATGTGCACAATTCCCCCTCGCTTGGCCAACTCTTCCGCCGTGACGTAGCCCAGACCAGAAGTTCCACCAGTGACAATGTAGTGTTTCCCAGTAAGATCTACATCAAGAGCGTTTGGGTTGAAACTCTTCTTATGAGCTTTGAAGCCACGAGATCCAAAATTCGTGTAGCCTAACAACACAAATTGTGCCGCTCGAAATACTTGCATGGTGTAGCGCGGTTGAGGTTGAGGACACACCAGAGTTGACGAGGTTGCTGGATTGGAGAGGCGTCTGTTGCAACGAAAGGGCTTGCAGAATATCGATTGCAGAGGTGATCTGGGACCGAAGGGGGACTCGATTGCGTGGAAGGCTTTCACGGCTCGATGTGAGAGCGAGTGATACGTCATCAAAAATACCCGTCGCCCCCGAGATTGGGAGCTTTAATACTCGTCGAAAGCCCCCATACGGAATGTGCGCCCAACAATGGCGACTAACGTATGCAGAATGCTATGGTGCCCAGATATCGTGATGAAGGGTATGAAACGGCGATACACGTAAGCTGGTGGCGGTTCCAAAAATCCTGTGATTCACGTTTGCCCAATTTTGCGAGCCGCCATTAGATTTGGATGGTTCGTACTTCAACGGCGCCCCGCAGTGAGTCTGCTTCAGCCCCTTGCAACACGACGCGCAGTAAGATAATAAGTACCTTACCACACAGCTACGAAGGTCGCCTATGGCAGACAATGTTTGTACCGGCGCCCACCTTGACGGGAACAACATGTGAATCGAGTCATGTGTGCCAGCTTGGTGCGCCAATTTCTCTTAAAACAAAACGTCCACTTCGCGCCAAAATGGCAGTTGCGATTGTGGCAGCTCTCTTTGTGACCAGCACTGGCGATAAAAAAAAGCGTCGTGTCTATCTAAACCGACATTGACTTATCTCATCGAAGGTAGAACTCTTATAATCTTAGCTGCGTCCCTTTTCATCAACTGGAATGTAACCTATGAGAGTTTTATACGAGGTTTTCCTTTTTTCTTTGAGTATGTTCTGTCGCCAGTGAGATGTGGAACCGGTCACACCTTCAATCCTTCGCTTCCTCCCCTACTCAATTGCATTTACGTAATTACTACAAACATGATCTTATCATTCTCCCCTTACGAAACGCGAACCTATATGAGGTACCTGATAGATAGTATCAGATTATATTTGCTCGTTTTGGCACCCGAAAAACTTTAACGATACCTGAATGTTAGTATATCAACGACATTAGGTGTATGCATCATGAAGGAGCTTTAGCACAATGCATAGCTAGGAACCCTTCAACCACCCGATACTTGATTTCGTCCATTTCAGTGATAGCGAATATCTACAAATAGCCTCGTCGTGTAAGGGTCTTTTCCGTAGACTATGCGCTTAGGATAGGATTGCGAGCTGCCGCAACCCCAGAGTACTTTGTCTCTGAAGCTCCGTCCGTAACAGAACAAACATTTTCGTGACGCTTTCAGATATACTGCGATTCTTGCAATTCAGTCACACGCGGGGTTCAGGCTGTACTGAAAATGTTCACATCTCAGTTGGCCTTTCTACGCATACAATGGGTAAGTCCAATGATGCCTTTTCATGAACGGCCAACCTTCAGATAAATCGATGTTCCACACACGGTTTTGCGGAGCTGTTAACGGCTAAAACTCGAAATTGGTGTCTGGTAGGCATTCGGAACATAGCTAAATTGTTGCCGTTGTCAATTTTAGAGCAGCTGCAGGGACATACGCGACGAATAAGGGCGCCGTAAGGCCCGATGGTTGCCTGGTGTAGGCCACTATTTCTCGATTCACCCCCGTCTTGATTTTACCTACCCAATGCCACATCATGCCTTTGTTTTGTGTAAGGGACCATGATGCCGTGGCAGCTCTATGGCACAACTTGAACAGATCGCCGTCATATCACCAAATCTCTGCATCTATACGTCACACCTCAATCTCTACTCTGATCGAGAAGTCCTCTGCTAGCTGAAAACAAAATCAGTCATTCGGTGTGCTGGAACACTTTATGATGGGGTTTCTGAGAGTCGTATACGCTATCGTGCACACTGCTTGGATAACAGGCACAATAGCGTTCTTGCTTAGACGAGCAGTACCATTTCTGAACGATATCTTCAGTTATGGCAAGTTCCAATCTGCACGTTTCAGGAACAGCAAGAGCGCATCTCTATTGGAGAAGGTATCCAAACCGCTGCTACCCACACCAATGGTGTGGAAAATGTTCTACATTGTCGGGCTGACAAGCTCAGGAGTCTGCGCTCTTTTGCTTAAAACAACGAGACATCCCGTTGCCATCCTGTACACTGTGCAAGTCGCTCGCAGACTCTTGGAGTGCTTCTTCGTGCACAAGTTCTCAAAAACCCGTTTCCTTTCTCTTTCTCAATTTGTATCAGGAACTTCTTACTATCTGCTATCATCCATAACAATCCACTTGGAGTGTTACATGACGAGATTACAGGATGAAAGAATACCTATCCCTCGATTTCTACTCGTACGTTTAATGCAACATAATGTGCATCATTTCACATATAGTCACCTCTAACACAGTCCACATATTTCCCTCCTTCTGCGCTGACCAGGTCTTGGCTACGTTTACATTCGGGTCATTCGCGCAGCACTTCTCCCATCGCACCCTCGCAAACGTTACGCCACGGGTTGGCAAATACGGTTTGCCTCGCGGATTTCTGTTCCGTTACGTGATATGTCCCCATTACTTCGCCGAGATTGTGGTGTATCTATCATTCGCATTGGCAATGCAGCGCACTGGTTCGGCCCTTATGTTACTCTTTGTTATCACAAATCTCACGGATTCAGCCCTCCGTACGAAACAATGGTATGCAGCGATATTCAAATCGGAGACGCCTTCGGTCGGAAAACGCCGCGCCATATTTCCTTATATCCTGTAAATCGCATCATGATACGTCCCCATCTCGATTAGTACGCAACAGTTTTTTGTGACATCAAAAGGGGAGAAGCCGAGGAAACTACCAACTGACGCCTAGGAAAGCCTGACTCTCGGTGAACGGAGCAGTGATTCTTTCTAAAGCGGATGGTGTTTAATTTACGACTTTGGAGCAGTAATGCCTTCAGTCCACGACTTGGGCACGCGGGGCTAACAAAAATGTGAATATCCTGTCGATAAGAAAGGCTCCGAGCAAGTCAAACAAGAGAACACCTGCAATTTCGAACTGCAACTGCCATGAAGGCCACGGCACCAACTCCATAAATTCATTCAATTCCAGGGATACTTCGGCTGTGCAGATGGCAAGGAGTCCAGCGCAAACAAGGAGCGAGTTTAGCAGTGCTTTGTTTTCAGCTAAACTCTGCATATGCGGACGGCCCTTGTAGTTCAGAATATATACCGAGAGCTGCTGGGCAATGGCGAGCAAGAAAATGACCGTGTTTGTCAAGCTTGGGGCAAAGTCTTGGTCAATCGTTGGTGCGTGGTCCTCAGGCAGATATGGACGAACAAACCGCATACAAGCTATCATGCACACCACATGTATGCCAAACTGACCCATTGTAGAGAGAAATAGATGTGGGGTGAAAATCGAAGACGCTGGTTTCTGTTTCGACAGTTTTTTCAGTGGTTTAGAGCGATTGATCATGAATGAGACAACTGAGAGCACAACTGCCATAATTGTCATCTGCTTGTCTCCAAGAACCACGCCTTCAAGGTAAAGCACTGAAAGAGAATAAGCAGAAATGAGACAGTTCAGAGCAAGGATTTGATACATCTGAAGAGTTGTAGCAAGCGTACAGCGCCCTTGCCTAATTATCGATGCACAAGATTCTATCGTCATCCGCCGTGAAGTAAAAGGTGAGGCGATTGATGCATCTCCAAGTTTCACCAAGGGTGCTTGATCATCGGAGCTTGAGAACTGTGCCGTAAGTTCGTCCATCTTCTTTCGGTACATTTCCGCTTTTGACAACTTCGTATCGAGATTGGTCTGTTGAGGGTTATTCTTCTCTCGAGGCTCAATGCCTTCCTGAGGCATTGGTGCCTTCATATGCTTCTTTCTGTGCTTCAAATTTGAGCTTTTCTGATGTTTTGACTGTGAGCTTGTCTTCATTACTTGAGATCTTGCAGCTGAGTCTGCTTCACGTTGAACGTTTAGAGGTCGAGTGACGAATGCTGACAATAAAGCAACTCCGACATGGGCTTGTTTTAAAGCCCCCACATCATTTGTGCCGTCACCGCACATGAGCGTCACCAGTCCTTGCTCTTTCAGGGAAGTCAAAATCTTTTCTTTCTGCTCAGGGGACATTCGCGCATAAACTTTGATGTACCTCAAGATGATAGTTGCATGAGGCTCTGTTTCTAAAAGAAATCGAAGAGCTGGACCAGATATGCATAGGTCAAAATCCTTGGATAAAGATGGCGTTGTGTCAACTGCAAACTTCTTCTTCCTCTTTCCAGAGTTTGCACTAAACCATTCCAAAGTACCTGGATTTACCTCGCTCATATCAAGAATCAAGATACTCTTTGAGCACATTCCAACTTGCGTTGCAACATGGGCAGCAGTGAGGGTAGCATCACCGGTTATCATTGTCACCATGTGACTTGATTTCTTAAGAACACGAATAACCTTCCGGGAATCGCTTCGCAATGGACATTCAAAACAGACAAAGCCAGCAAACTTCATATTAGACTCTGCTTCTTCTCTCGGTATCTTGGTAGCCTGGGAAGCTGTCATTCCTTGTTCAAGATCTTTGTATGCTAACGCCAGAACGCGATAACCTTCTCTCGCAAGGCGATGAGCGCTTGCTTTGTACTTTTCGGGTAGACTTCCTCCCTCGAGTAGCTTGCCTACTGCTTCTGGGGAACCTTTAAGAAGAACACGAAGCCCATTGCGAGGGGCACTGCCACTGATATCAGCAATCACACTCATTCTCTGAAGTGCAGAAGCGAATCTGTATCTTTGCAAAATCTTAGCACATGCATGCCCTGCGCCGCCTCGTTTCGGTACACTTGCACCACTGCGTCCGTAGACCCAGTTCACCGCATCCAATGCTGCTAATTCGAGTGGGTCGCCAATAAGTTCGTTATCGATATGAACCAGAGAATGACATGCGCCAAGGACAAGTGCGGCATCAATTGAAGAACTTTCAATTGGTGAAATATGATAAACATCTGACACTGTTTCGGTTGTGACCTCCTCTGATTTATCAACATGCGGCAGAGCTATGGCAGCTGCATTGATCGAGTCCGTTGTCAACGTCCCAGTCTTGTCAAAACAACATATGTCAATTTTGCCAGCGAATGGTATTCTGTACGGTTCTGTACAAAAGACCAAGCTCCTTGCGAGCGAGACGAGCGAGTTGTTGACAGCTATAGCAAGCTGCATTGGAAGCTCAGGAGGCACCACTGAAGTGATGATGAGGACACACCTCAGCAACAGTTTGTATCGCCCGTCATGATCTTCGGTGTATCGGTGATAGAGAACGTATCCGGAAGCAGCGATAGCAAATAACAGCATTAATAATATAAAAAGTGCAGCCTCCCATGAATTCCCTGTCACAGATTCTGTTGAGTACAGAATCGTGCGCATGAGTTTACCTTGGGATGACCCAAAACCGGTACGCAGGACAAAGCAAATACATCCACCATCAGGAGACTTAGATGTAGGTGTAATATCATCGACCACTGCCGGAGTGTGAGTGAGAACACGAGTTCCGCCAAACAAGATATGATTCTTGTGAGCAGTATTGATCGAGAGCTGCTCACCCATGTCCGATGAAGAAATCGTTGATATAGGCTCTTTCATAAGAGGTACGGACTCACCGGTTAACATAGCTTCATTAACGACAGCATTACCCGAAAGCAACAAAAGATCGCAAGGAACGGCATGAGAAGGGTCTTTCCCACGACCGATAGAGATTATATCTCCAGGAAGAAGTTCGAGCGATGAAATGGTTTGCCATTTCTTTCCTCGGTAAACATGTGTCGGTAGAGGGGGATTTCGCATACCACGCAGTTCTCGTAAGCTTCGTAACCTGGCTGCTACGACGGTTGCTTCAAATAACAACATCATACCAAATGTCATTAATGAATACTTCCAATACTCATCCAAAAGCCAGAGAAATATACAGAAGACTTGAAAAATGAAAAAGGGAGCCAGCAAGTTTTCCTTGTAGAGTTCAATAAACGATGGCGCGGGCATATCTAGTTTGTTGTCGCCGAAGCGAGCAAGACTGTGCAACAATTCGTCGTCCGAAAGCCCGAAAGTTCTACGGGCATACTTGGCGTAGTAGCTTATTGGGTGTTGTGTTGGATAATGAACCTTTTCAAACACATGAGATTCAGCATTGTATTCATACGTGCGCTTCTGGAATAAGAAGTATATACGCCCTGCTTCATCAGTTTTCAATTGTATGAGTTCCGCTTTCCCTCGATGTTTCTGAGGGCGGGCAAATGCGTAAACAGTCCCCTGGTTGATATCTTGAGCATCGAATTTAGTCACTGTTTGCCAAGATATGAAGACCTTCGCAGACACCATCCAATGCTGTATCAAAAAAGATAGAATGTGCAAAATGACGAGCGTTGCCAACAGGGCTAGAGTCGTGAATTTGGATAACCTGTAGTACAAAACTGCGGTTAACCAAAGACTGTAAAAAAAGACGAAAGGAGATGTGTCAAGTCTGGTGATCGGGGGTGCGCGGCGGTGTAGTGAGAGACGGACGATGGAATTGCCCGTCCATTGTATTGGATCATTAGTTGATAAAGAGGACATAGTTAATATATCAGTTCAGATGGGAGAAATGTGACCGAAGTCGTTCTGCGAGTTAATCAAGGCCGGCAGTGGATACGCAAGGAGTAGCAGGCGACTTGCGCCATCGTGATGAGGCTGGCGAACACAAGCCTCGGATTGGGTTCTTCTTGATCTTCAGCCAATTTGGCTGGACATTTTGGAAGAATTTACGTCATTTACTACGAGTAAAATGCGTTTCGCTCGAAAATCCATAGTCCACTATTCACATCTCTTCCCCTCAAATCGGTTTCATGTCTAATGCTATCGCATTCTTCGTGCTTTAAGTGGAAGCTTTCACGGGGATTGGGTTTCGGCGACAAATTAGCCTGGAAACATTAGATGCGGTTCCTCTGAGAAGCATCGCGCGATTTCCGCGGAATCTCGACCTTGGTTCTGAAGAAATCCGGGGCCCTTCTTTCTGTGAGAAGTTCCGTAATGCTCTGTTAAAACGATTTTGTTCTTCCTTTTAGAGCTTTTGCAGTTCAAACACTCACTATCCGAAACCCACAGCAACCTTCTGAAGTCGAGCAAAATCCGCGGTCAAGAGTCTAAGAGGCAATTTTTTACCCAGAAACTCCGCCATGCCAGATCCAGCTCTGCGTTCCACACAGACAACGATACTTCGAGTTTGTCAAGCGCACCCTGATGGCTTAACAGATGGTGAAATAGTGCAACAACTGGGAAAAGATGTCAAGCCAAAGCATCGTCTTGATTCATACAATGAATTGCTTCGAAACGGAAGGTTGAAGCTCCTGAAAAAGGTGATAGGTGAAGGTGTGACTAAGAAAGAAGTTGTCGTATATCAATGGGTAAGCCTCAAGGATGCCGAGAAATTTCGCGGATTGGACGCCGCTGAGAGGATGGTGTACGATATGATACAGCGGTCGGGTCAAAATGGTGTCACCAAGCGGGATATGAAGTTTAGGACCAACATTCAAAATCCGTCTGAGTTGAAGCAAATTGTAGAACGATTGATAACACGGAGACTTGTGAAAGAAATTAAATCTGTTCAGGGCACTAACAAAAAAGTCTATATCGCATCGGAGGTGGAACCATCAGCAGCTCACACTGGTGGACCTTGGTACAATGACGAACAAGAATTTGACACAGAATTCATTGAAACAATTTACTCTCACGTTCTTGGACATATGATGACGATGGAGTATGTGACTGTCGATAGCGTCACGGAGTACGTCGCGGACTTGAAAATATCCCACGAAGCCCTGAAGAAAAGTGATATACGACAGCTAATGATGACGATGTTGTATGATTCTGTTATTGAGCAATGTGATGGAAGGGATGATGGGGGTGAATACTACAGAAGAGCTACACATACACCGGCTGTTAATCATCTAACTTCCATCCCTTGTGGATCATGTCCGGTATTTCACGAATGCAGCCCTGATGGTGTGATTTCTCCCAAGACGTGTGTATACATGAAGGAATGGCTTGAGCAGACTGAAGATTGGTAAACTTGCTTATGTGACTATATAACTTGACATATAGGTGACCCAAAATGCAAGGAAGAAGTGATATGCGATTAGGAGCGCAAACCGGATTGCTTCAGATGTGTTGTCTACTGCCAGAAAGGCGCTTCATGTTTAAGAGGCATCTCTATTGAATGAGGCATTGTTCACATAACCCCGATTCTTATCTGATTGATGTCTTGTGAAGTGTAGTGTAAACAACCAACGTGAATGCCGAAGTTCCCAAGCTTATTAGTCGGCGCAGATGCAGGTCTGATGGCTCTGCTTTGTGTATATTGTAGAGGCTCTTGAACGTAGGTTTTGTAACCGCAATCCATTGTCAGCACGCTTTTCATATAAACTTGGCCAGCTTTGGATGAGTCGATGTGCGTGGGGATGCCATGCTCGGATATGGCATTGTATTCGAGGAAGGAAATGGGTCAACTGGATATAGTACGGGCGCAAGGATAAACTTGAGCCACATTCGCGAGCTGGAGTGCTTGGAAACACTGCCGAAAACGGCAACGGTCACGATGGATTCCGTCAGATAGAATGTGCACCCAGAACTTGTGGTAGCGGCGCGGAATTAGAAAAAGGACAAATGAAGAAAGACGTTTACCAAGAGCCATCACAACTAGATGAATCCTCAGCAAACAAGAAATGATGAATCATTGCCATTCCCGTCAGTCATATGACTTCACATGCAGTGTTCAGAAAAAGTGGCGGGACATCTGTGATAAGACAGATATCTTGATGTTCTCCAGCCATCCTGTCACCAAGTTACCCATCATCGCACGTACTACACCCAACTCCTGGATGTGAGCAGCGATTTGCTTGATAGCGATCATCTATATTCATTCATACGAGGTTTTCGAAACCGACTCCACAGAAAAAGCGCTTCAGCCTTAGAGTTTGACATGCCTATCAAATAACCGCATGTTTGAAAATCCATAATCATATTGTGATTGGAACACTCAGCTTTATGCTTGCATTGATTGTCATTCCTTACACCTCTTTGCTTGGTATATCTTTCCATAATTTGCTGCACCATCTAAACTTCATGACACCAAAAAACCGCAACAACAGCGTCCCGCACGAGCCGTTCCAACTCTTCCAGTTTGAGCTGTCGCGTGCCTGGAGCGATTAAAACTTTTGGCCGATCAACAGTACCCACTGGTTATCTACTTCTGCCTCCCGAAATGATACGCCTTCTCGCTGATAACTTTCCATGACGGCAACGGCTTGTGAACTTAAAATACCGGCAAGACCTATGAAAGCTCCTGACTTCATTTGTCGGACCAATTTTGGTGCAAGGCACTTCAGTGGTTCAGCTAAAATGTTTGCAACTACAACGTCATACTCCCTCTCTTTAGGTTCTTCATGGTTTTCACAGAATAGAACAGAATCCTTGACTCCATTTCTTTCGGCATTTGATTTGGCACTGTCCACCGCATTCAAATCGATATCAACGCCAACGGCCTGTACACCCTTTTTCAGTAGAACAGACGCGATTGCTAACACCCCACTCCCGGTTCCAAAATCCAACACAGTCGCATTGGGTTTGACAGTTATTTGAAGCCAGGCCAGACAAAGCTTGGTTGTCGGGTGGTCCCCAGTGCCAAAGGCACATCCTGGCTCCAATCTGATGTTTAGAAAAGAAGGATCTATGTCGTGCCATGGAAATGAAATTCGAATCCGGTCCACAACAATTGGAACGAAGGACTCTTGCATTTGCCGGACCCATGTTTCGGGATCTTTCTCATCGAAAAGATCGTTCTGCATCGACAACTTTGGTGATTCAGGAAAGTTGAAGTGTGTAGCAAGCAGCATTATGATTCGTTCAATATCACACCGTATTGGATAAAGAGCTGTGATTTCGGCCTTCTGCCAGAGTGAATGTGATTTTTTTAACAGCGTCCGAGATAAGGAAGGTTCATCAAAGATAGGGACTTCATCGGCGGTTCCCCGAGATCCATCCTCAACGGAGACTGATAAAGCGCCCAATTCAAAAAGTATGTCGGATATGAAGCCTATATCCGTTGAAGATATGGAAGATACCTGAATGCGATGCAATGGCATCTGTTCGATTCGATTTGCAGATGGTGAACTACGGTGTCTGTATCTTTCTGAACAAAGCACACCAATTACTGTGCCCAAAATTTGCGGCTGTCCTTATCTTGTTTTGCAGTAAAGACTGTGGGCAGTGTCGCCGAGGCTTTATATCTAAACTTGTTACCACGAGCAGTAGCTTAGATACCAATAAGACAAGTAACAGTCAAAGAAAACGTGTCCGGATCGCGCGCATGGCTGGGTTATTTGTATCCCTGACATAAGAATTCAGGTAGAATCAAGTGCAAGATCAAACTGGGCTAAGGGTGAGCGTTTGCTAACACTTGCATGATCTCCACTTGCTTGGCAATTTGAAATTCTTATTTCGATTATCTCTTTGCCACATTGAATAGCCAAATTTACGGACGGAGCACTTTTAGTCATGCATATTTGAACTTCGTTTTCCCTCCATATGCGGGGAGCTTGTTCGAATATCAATGGCTGAGTCTTTCAGTTTTTGACAGAACTAGAGCAACGAGTTGAAATGTCTGGAACCAAAGTAATATCATGGGTGAAATAGAATTGGCATACGGTGAAGTGTCTTTAATAAAGTATGCACCGCGCCAAGGGCTTGCAAGACGCCAAGGGCAAAAATACACATGCGATGCAGAGAGAAAAACAGAAAAAAAAAAGGATTTGTTCTAATAACTGTTTTTACCCAGATCTACACTAAACACCGTCGGAATCGTCATGCAGGTCTGGAGAATGAATCTCGCCGTAGGCAACGCTTGCCGCGCTTGTTAATGGCCCAGCCAGTCTGAAGACGCCGTGGACATTATGACTAATCGCTCGAAGGAGACCTATCTCTCCATATCAACGAGCGATGAAGCGTCACATACCGAAAGTGTGCGCCAAAAGGGTATACTGCTCTTCACGACATCACTCATCACAATCGGTTCTCATTACAACAAACATTCCCTGTCTTCTTTGGGTCCAGCAATCATTCAAGCCCTGAGTTTGCAGCGTGCCGGATATGGACTTCTGTTCTCCTCACAAGCACTTCCCGGCATAGTTCTACCAGTCGTTTCTGGTTTAGCTCTGAGTTGCCTTCCTTATGGCCCGTCCGCTATCGCTCTTTCCTCTTTTATCATGCTTTCCACTGTGCTTTGTGCGTTAGGCATTGCTCATTCCTCATATGGGCTTCTCTTGGTTGGTCGTTTTCTGTTTGGTTTATGCGATGGCGCACTTACCACTCTTCAAGGTGCAATCATCGCACGATGTTTTCGCTCGCATTCTGGAATTGGATTCGGAGCAATGCTTCTTGTTAGTAGGCTAGCCTCGTTTACTGGATTGACCTTTCCAGCTATTCTATGCGACAAATATGGTCTGATATTCGCTATGTGGTGTTCAGTGTTTTTCTGCATACCACCTTTTCTCGCAACCATTTTATATTCGAGAATGAACACCCACTCGGTCTCGTATTCTGCACCACTTTCTTTCGAGCTATTAGCCTCCATGATACGAAAGCTTTCAGTTCCGTTTTGGCTTATATCATACGATTGGCTTGCAGTCGCAAGTGTGGTGTTCACTTTACTACACTTTGCACCAGATGCTTTTCAAGCATCATTCGGATGGAATCCTTTACATGCTGGCCTTCTCTCAGGAGGTATGTTGTTGTATGCTGGTTTCATGTCCCCATTGTTCGGAGCATTGCAAGACAGGAGCGGTCATCGAGGCTACATATTGGCGGGGTGCTGTGCGTTGCTCGCACTTGGCGCCGTTCTGTGCTCAGTATCACTAATGAAATCAGTTGGATCTGCAACACTGTTATATTTGGGGTTAACAACAATAGCAATCGGATTTGGGGCAGCGCCTGTAACGTTAATGAGCTCGGTAGCGCTTTCTGTCGAAGATAATGTGGTGCCTGTCGCGCTTGGCGTGTACAAGGCTGTTGAAAATGCAGGAATGAGCGTCGTACATGTGGCAGTGGGTGCGCTGCGAGACATCACTGGTGAGTACATTGCCTCATTTCTTATGCTCAGTGTGCTGGCTAGTACGGGTGTAGTTGCTTCATTTGCTCTTTCACGATCGTCCAAGTTTGTAGAGCATCATTGTGAGCTACCCGTGGATGTAGAGGCTGCAGAGTGATTTGTTCTTTTGACACAAGTGTAGCATTGGGGTCAAGCACATGATGAACATTATAATACGACGTTTAGAAGAGTACTGTATATTGTATAGTGATGATAATAACTTCAGTGCGCAGCATAGATCCGGTGTGGCATATGAGACGATCGTTTTAGAACAGCCGATACGAGACATACTGGGGGAACTTGGAAGTAGAACATTAAGATGACGACGTGAATCAGTTTGCCCGGTTAGATTTCCGGTGATCTGTTCAAGGGCACATCACATTATGAGTCTGAAATAAACTGGTTTCATAGATTGAACTGCGAACGATATGAAGCCACCCATTATATTACCGACTTGCTGTTATGATATGCTAAGCCGTCAAAGTTGAATGGAATCCAATTCTACGATTAAAGATAAAGTTTCGCAAACCAAAGTTAAACGAAACTCATATGTTTGGCTCGTATCAAAGCAAGAGTGGTCATCTGGAACTGTGCAGGAAAAGACTACACTTCTTCGACTGATAAAAAAATAACGCGATCGGTGTTGGAGCCACTCGGTCACATTTAAGCAGTGCGGATACCTTCATACATCATACATCATACTGCACGCATCCTCTTCCACACAATTCTGTCGACCATGCCAGGTGTATAGAAGAACAACGGGTTTGAGAACGTGGTTTACCTCATCAGCCTTCGTTTACCTCAGAGGAACGGTACCAAGAAATTAATGAAGCAAAAGAGAGCAAAACGTTCAACCCCGTGGACCCTTCATTCGAATGGCGATTTTCGTTTGTACTTCAGTGGTAATTTCAATCGGACCAGCACTTGATTGTAAAAAACACGAAGGTTTCACGGCGCATCGCAAGGAATGCACTTCCTGTGCTGCATTCTGATTGGGCTTCGCACCGCCCCGTGCTCCCTCGCCTCACTTGCGACATGTCACATGAGCGGGCGCGAGGGTAACGCGAATTGCAGTCTTCAGCCCAGGTGCGAGTCCCCATCACAATTGGCTTCCACATCATCGTCGCTGATAGCCAAAAAATGAGCGGCACGCGCCCTATTGAAACTCGGGATGTCTACCACCTTGGGTTTTCGTGACCAACATACAGACTTTCGGTTTCGTCAAATTACAACCTTGGGAACTTGCACGATTCTATTACCAAGCCACTCTCGCTTATGCATTAATGCACCATATCCAACATATGTCACAACCTGAATTCGATGAGGAGGCTGCTCGCCCTCTTCTTCCAGTCAAAATTTCCATGAGGCATAAGTAAGTGACCCAAGAAATTGGTGCGCCCTGTAACAGGCCCAACACTTGGAATATTTCGACTCTAACAGAATTTTTACTTTCCGCACAAAGAATATCTCATTTCTTTCCAAACCGTTTCATCGTAATTTTTGTAGCAGTGCTGATTCTTTTCTTCGTTGTACATGAGGCATTCATCGCATATGACATTCATGCCGTGCCTAGTTCATCACACCCAAGTCCCCACAGCCTTTCTCTGCTCGGCAAAAGACCATGGTTTCGATAGTAAAGAGCCTATCGCGCCCTACACCCACAGAACAATTTGAACGATCTCTCCATCAAACACAGACACTTTTCGCCGGGCATAACATTCTTCACTGCCTTTCATTCATCAATTGCTCCATAACTTGAAATAGTTGAAATTGTCATCAACTGAATTCACGCGTCATCCATGTGACGAGCATATTTTTGATTGCAGATAAACAGTCGTGATCAGCTGTTTTTATCGTGTGTTCTTCCATCATACGCGTCTTTCTGTTTATCTCACATCATAATTTCACACCGAATCTTCATCCACTGTGGCCACTGATGCGTATTCATTTCCAGATGAATCCATGATTTCCATGGCTTTCGATAAGGCACGCATTCGAGACCAAAACACAAACGATGCAATGAATACACCCAAGGCGCTACCAGCAACAATGTCCGAGTAGTGGTGATGAAAGTCAATTGATCTCGATACTGCAATGAGTCCAGCCCCGATTAATGGCGTGATCGACAAAACCATCCTGCTTAGTCTTGCGGGTGTATCAGCCTCGCTCAGTCGCATGCGATGAACGAGGTATAAAAAAACAAACGTGGCAGCGCTGAACGACAGGGATGAATGACCGCTAGGAAAAGATTTTCTAGACTCTCTGACAGCGCTTTCGTGACCAACACACAGGTTCTCCACATTGGGCGCATAGGATTCGCATACGCTTGAGAAATATGGACGGGGCCTTCCAGTGATCACTTTAAAAATGGTTGTAATCAACATGGTCAAGATGTTCGATTCATAGAGAGATAGCATGTATACTACAAACAGAGGCCTGATAAATTTCAGCGTTCGCAGTTGAGTTAACACCAAGACCACAAGAGGGCCGAAGAAGGTGATGACAAGCACAGCCACACCAGAAACAATATCTGGTATGTGAGGAAACTTGTATGTCGGATCCTCCAAATCGACAGGTCGGATGTGAGGGGGAACAAACAAATCGACATATCCCAACAATACGACGAGCAAAAGTAGCATAAGAACATCCCATGTTGCAGGTGGTGGCGCCACGTTCTTCTCAACGGGCCTGGTCATTTTCTTCTCCGAGACGACGCTTCCCTTCCGACGCAGAGGTAGCCAGGAAACGCCGATCCGCTGAAACATCTGCCTATGCGAGAAGCACTCTACGACGCGTGTTCTACTACTGAGAGTAAACGTGGACGAATGGCTCTTAACATCGAATTCGGCGCTTAAAGACGACGCAAAGACTAGTGCACTGTAGATGGAGCGACGGGCGCCGTTCAAAAATGTAAAGAATCAAAACAAAAAGGAAAGGCGAAGGGCGCCCACAGTGTTTCACCTGCGCAGGTCGATAGTGAAGGATACAATTGCAGCCCCGTACACCTCACCGCGCCTATTTGGCAACGACATCCCCGTGCTCCTTTCCGCCCCTTACACTCTGTGCGGCAGTTTTCAAACATCAATTCGTCACCCTAACAATAAAGATGTCGATTTGTCCTTCGCCATCCACGGCAGGTCTGTATCAGTGTCGCAGTAGGCCCAAATCATCTGTCATGATGTCGGGCTTTCGACGATTCCAGGCTTCTATCCTATATGCGCATGTGCGTTAGTAATAGCAACCCCGATGTAACTCTACGTCAATCACCAATTTTCAAGCACAAACTATGCGTTACATTCATTTCCCATAGGCTACCGGATTACAATATTGGTTTCGCTGGTGATGCAGGCAGAGGCGTTATTCTCTGTGACAGAATTCTTTTCTGTGATGCGTCCATTAAGATGACGACTGTACATGCAAACTAGGCTCATGGTACCCAAGTCGTATCTAAACGTAGAACTATCACTCCTTCAAAGCATTCTCCATCTTTTATAACGCGCGGAATAGAATGATAAGCGAGCGCGCGATGCCCGCAAGCTTAACGTGTTGTGGTCGATCCTTGATACCTGAGCCCTCAACAAGAGATGGAGCAATGAAAATGATTGATGATCTCGACTTGTATCTCGCACGAGGTCTAAACAAGAACAAACGAAGACCACCATATCGATTAACTGTATCAAAGCTACAAGGCCAAGTCCATTGATATTTCGAACCACAATTTATCCACAGACAACGGAGGACCGTCGCATACTCTGGCTGAATAAACCCAAAACATCAAAAGCCTCGGCGAGGCCCCGTTCTGAAATGTTAGCCCTGACTTGTGTACTTCCTGGCATCGTAATTAAGGCAATTCAAGTAAGGGTAAATAGGCAACAAAGGTATCCTGATTCTGAAAACTTTTCGAGCTCTTGCACTGGAAGTCTTCGTGTCCCACCATTCCTTGAATTACTGCTTCTTGTTTCGCCAAGATTCCGATGATTGAAAACACGCCTTACACATACCGAGCAGTGGGAAATAGCTGGCATCCGTCCGTGCAGCTGTATGCACCCTGACATGCGACGGTGACCAAAGAGCAGCGGTTTGAGAGTATGGCCCATTGCTTGCAAAATTATTTGTATATTTGAAATAGAAAGGATCAGTTGATAGTTCCTTCCTTCAAAATGAAACAAAGTTACAGAATGGGCATCACAATGGCGTATCTCCAGTTCTCGTTGATACACAGTCGTTCGAGTGTCGATTATGTGCACGCGGCATGGACATTAAATTCTTTCTTTTCGCTTCAAAGGTTGTCAATAATGTGTTTCAACTCCTGTTCAACAGACCTGGGCTTGTTTTGGAATTACCACAGCAGTGTCATTTATCAAGGGGATAAAGTCCAGTTTATCAGAAAAGACAAAATTGAAAGCATCTTCCTGGTGTAGATACACACTGACTCTGCCACGAGAACGATTTGATTTGACTTGGACTGAACGAAGCAGTCCGTGAATATTACTTACTGCTGTTTTTATCACTGAGCCAACACTTTTAAACCAGCACGGGCTCTCCTGTTCCCCACACCTGACGCAAGCACATGGGCGGCGAATTGCCAACGATCAAATTCAGAATGTCTGACAAGGAATGAACCGGTTCAACTGCGAATGAGAATATGTTGTACGTATGAGATGATTAGAACGCACCCAACATCTTCGTCTCATCGCGACCCAAAGCTGCTTGCTCCTGGGGGATGCGAGCAGCCATGTTCCGCGCTTACAACTCGTCTTCAGTGAAAGCGGGCTGCGACTATTTTTTTTTCTGTTGAGGTTTGGATGGTGAGTGTCTACAAATTGTGCTCGACAGTGCGCAATTTTATTGCACACGGCTGCAGGTGCTACAGTTTTGTACGTGTGTACTCATGTGGGGACCAACTAGCTAGTATCAATTCCCCATTATCATTGTTTCAATGAGTTAAAGGCTTGGGTATGTTTTTGATCGTGTAAGCTCAACAAAAGCCTCGCGAAAACGTCGTCGAAAGTTTGCATCACAACTCGCGGAAGGCTCAGGCATGGGAGGGTCACCGAGATTGTTGTTGTGATGGGGTACACCGCACATTCATGCAATGATGTAACGTACAAGTGTTTCGCAGGGGGCAAGATGATCAAAGATCAGTTCCGCGCCCCATGATACATGCGGAGGATGCCCACTTGGCGACAAAAAGCGTAAATCATCTACAACGTGCACACGTTTCTTGTCTTACATTGCGCTGCTTGTGCGTTTCCGTTGGCAACCGCAGCACTTCCCACTATCTTCGTCGACGCAAAGCTCGTCCGTTTCCACTCGTCGCATTCAGTCACCATGGACGTCGGAATGTTTCAAATCGTTTTCTGGAGCAGTATTGGTCTCATTGTGTTGACCATCGGCTCCGTGCTCGCCCTAACCTCCATGGATCCTTCTACAGATACTCTTTTGTATGCGAACGACCCGCTCAAGAAGTTAAACTAAGTTTCTTCCGAAACCGCATTTTTGACTAAGTCTAATATTGCCCGGCTTTCATCCTGTGATACGCCTTGCACATTAAGGCACGTGACATTTTTAGCCAGAACTGACGCATCTTAGCCTGTTCACGGATACAATTAAGGTCGACCGCACCCCTTCTAGGATTCATGTGACTCAACTATTGGTAAATCTATAATGTCTGTTGCTAATTTTCGCCAAGTAATCAAAGGTCAACTGTACATTTCTTTCTTACAGACTTTTACTGCATCCTTGACCTTAGGCCAATCGGTGTTCTCCCAGTGATGCTATCAGTATTGCTACATGCCAGAGGTGGAAACGATTAATGTTCTGAGCTCCTTCCGTTTCATTCTATTCTTTTGAGCCATCCTCCCCCCTGGATTGAACCCACGCCGCGCTCCCTGACTGTCTTCCAGGCAAGTCAACCGCATTATTCACTTTGTGTGCCGCGTTCAATTCTCCCACTTCCCTAGTATACCGCGCCTCAGCTTCCTGTCGCTCTGACTCACTCAGCCGAGCTATCGCTTCCAAGTGCAACGAGAATAATCCTTGCTGCAAAGGACCTTCAGACGCAAGAGTCCTCCTTTCCATCACTTTATCAAAATCCTCCGTATACCTCCTCGTCACATCAAGCACCACGTCTACTCCAGTCGCAATGCAATAATTCAACTTCTTTCCCCATCCCTTTTCGTACAGCAAAGGCTCATCCATTATATCCTCACAAGAATCTGCATGTACCCAGCGTCCTGCAGAATCTTCAGGCAGATAAACTTCGGTCCAAACGTGGTCAGTCCAATCATGTACTACGCGGACACGAAATCCTAGAGAACGGACTATCAGCGTGAACGCTTGCGCCCATTCTCCACATCTACCTCGTCTCGTTTCCAGTAGTTTTCCGGCATCATTGTAGCGAGGAAAGCGAGACTCGGCTCCGCAAGACCGGCAGCCATATACCTCTGTGCGGCTTGCTTTGTGTCTTGCCTCAGATGGCGTAGGTCCTAATATGTCTTTCAGCTGCGTCTTCTTTCCGCAAGACCAGCAGTCCGGCACATCCACCCATGTGTAAAACGAGTGTTTAAACCAATGCAAAACCTGTTTAAAAAGGGCGAATCGAAAACTGGGATATTCCTTTTTCTCAAACGATTCGTGCGCTAGTTTCTTCAAATCGTCCAGTGGAACGATCTTCAGTGCTTTTTGTTGCAACAGAGGGTTTTCATATTCCAAAACTGCTGCCCAGTACGTTCTCAACTTTGAAAGAAATGCTTCCGTGGGTGGATGTGTGGGAGTAGTTCTCTTACTCAATTTTAGTTGCTGCAAAACTTGGCGCACAACTTCGAGGCCGACATATTGCTGCGGGTTTTCTTTCGGTACTTCTTGAAAGGGCCCATCAGAGAATGTTAGAGTTGTTTCTCTTGAAATGCCAGCACGAAAAAGTGTCTTCGCAACGTCAACAGGGTCGTTCGGGTTAATATCCACGCCGTTGGCTCGGAGATAGATTCGCTCTGGATCAATGTCAGTTAGAGAAAACAACTGATAACGCAAGTCAAGCAATGTTGTTTCCTCCAACCGGACATCAATATTAACAGGGGATTTCAATCCTGACGATGGTGATGGGAAGAGCTGCAGAGTGAACGAGTCCATTCTCAACAAAGCTTTGGAGAACCAATGAGAGCAATTTGCAGAGACGGACGTGTCACTTGAGCGGAATTGAAGTCAGTCCTCCAGAAGGCTATGCCCATGGGATAGACGGTTTTGCAACTGCTACGCGTGTGGCCTTCTTTTGAAAATAACAATAAAGAATGTAAAAATTATTGGAATCCAAAGTGCAGCACGGCTCACAGTATAAAAAGGAAAACACTGCGTTGTTTGGTTCTACTTTACAGACTGCTGGCAGTGTTAGTATTCATTCGGCGTATGACTTTTTCAAAGTTCCTCAATTAGAGGATAACGTGGTCACCACCGATAAGAGATTAGAAAACCCGTCTTGCTCGTATAGCTTTCTCATCTGCCACGTCAATACGTAAACGGCGACTCTGCGAATTGTCAGCAATGAATTCTGCGGATGCTCGACGCGCATTTGAAGTGGAGAACGATATTACGCGCACAACAGCACAAGACGACGCCAGGTATTTTTACGATGACGAAGAACAGGCGCAGCTGCGAGAAAAGAAGCCATGGTCCCAAGACCCAAACTGGTTCAAAGATGTGTACATATCTGCAGTTGCCCTGATTAAAATGGCCATGCACGCACGCTCGGGCGGTGCGATCGAGGTAATGGGTTCTATGCAGGGCAAGGTATGCGACAGAGCCTTTGTCGTGATGGACGTTTTTCCACTTCCTGTGGAAGGAACGGAAACAAGAGTGAACGCCGGTCAAGCTGCAACAGAATTCCTTGTGCAGTACAGCACGGAATGTAACAAGGTCGTAAGACGAGAAAACATCATCGGATGGTACCATTCTCATCCCGGCTACGGCTGTTGGCTAAGCGGGATAGATGTGCAGACGCAAAGTACTCATCAACAATACGAAGACCCTTTTCTCGCGATAGTTGTGGACCCAGTGCGAACAATTTCCGCCGGGAAGGTTGACCTCGGTGCGTTTCGCACCTACCCTCTCCAGTACAAACCACCTACAGAAGGTGTAAATGAGTATCAAACAATCCCCCTCAACAAGATTGAGGATTTTGGTGTGCATTGTAACAACTACTATCCCCTTGAGGTTTCGTATTTTAAGAGTAGTTTGGACGCCACACTTTTAGATCTCTTATGGAACAAATACTGGGCGAGAGCTTTGTCAACTTCCCCGTTGGTGCAAAGCAAGGATTATGTTGTTCAGCAGCTAACTGACATATCTAACAAAGTAAAGCAGGCAGAAAAACAGTTAGAGAAGGGTAACCCGCATGCACGCAGTGGTTATTACTTATCAGAAAAGAAGTCAAACCCTGGAAAAGGAAACGGTCAATTCGATCAGATTGGAAAAGATGCACAGAAATGTTGCAGTGAGCATGTGCAGTCTATCATGTCTATGTACATAAAGAACGCGATGTTTAGTCCTTCACATGGTCAAAACTGAATATTGCGATCGTTCATCGGAACCAAGAAGTTATCTGTTCTATGCGAGTTTAGTAGGTAATAGGGGTCATTGGTATCGGGTGAAAGTTCTGTACCCGTATGGAACTGCCTGTTTCCAGGCCTCAATGTATCACAAGGTATTTCACTCATCTATCCTAAAATGAACGGGCTCCTTTCTGCTCGTCCACCAGCATGTACAATTCTATGGTGTTTGACGCTCCACTTCCACCAAGCCTTCCAAAAAGACTTTGTATGCCTGAGAAATTGAAAATCGGAACTGCAGAAGAATAGGCTCACCATGAAAGCGTTGCCATACTCTCCGTTTTTCGAGACTCAATTTTCATGAGCAAAGGTTCATGTTCACTTGACATCCTCTCGGACAGAAGCGCTTCGTACAGATCTTGAATAGCCGGAATAACAAGAGGTTTCGGTACGGTTGGAGCATCATGAAACACAGAGTTTACCTTGTTTAAATGAATATTTGCTTCTTGTTTCCAACTACGTAAGTCGTCATTGTCATTGTCGGGAACTGGAAGCTGTCCACCTCCATTTGTACATCCTCCTGGGCACGCCATAAGTTCAATGTAGTTATAACTGCATTGACCTTGCCGTATCTTTCGCAAAATAGTCTGCAAACATCGAAATCCATAGGCTGTCGCAAATGTGAGAGTTTTCCCTTCCTTGTTTGAAACAGTAGCCGTATGTAAATCCCCGGACCTACTGGCCTTCTTGGTGATTATTTTACCAGCCGGTAGGTTAATATCCAATAACGCCTTTGATGCTTCTCTGAGAATGAATTCGGCATATCCACCTGAACTACTCCCGACATCTACTCCAAACTTATTGGAACTGGATGAAGGGTACTTGGATTCCAGTTCAGTTTCCACTGCTGAAGCCAAGTCGAACTGATTCTCTTCGAGGAGCTCGACGAGTTCACCTGTTGTCAACACGCAGTCAATCTCTTTTTTAGTTTGTCCTTGACCTTCCATTCGAACAAATTCGGGTCTGCTGGCTTCGAGCTTCTTATCATGGCATGGCATGATTGTGCAGACCCAGGTAGACCTTCTGTCGCCAGATGGTCGAAGATATGGAGCTATTGATGCAAGCACGCCTTGAGGAGATCGTATGGAGGATATGCAGTCTAGGACTACGTCTCCTTGAGTCTTTTCAGCGTATGTCACCCATCCTGGACAGCTCGATGTTATTGTAAGCCGCTTGCCAGCCCGAAATCGTTCGATGAACTCCTTACTCGCTTCTAAAATTGATAAATGACGTGCAAGCGAGAGATCCAGAACCACATCTATACGACACACCTGTTTCAAAAACGTTGTTAGTTTTCTAGCTGTCTCGGTCATCTGCAGTCCGTAATGTACTGCAATTGACGCCACTGACTGCTGTGAAAGAGCAACAACAGAGAAGCTCTTCGATTTCAGCTTGTTTTGTTCCTGAACAAACTCTTTGAAAGCTTCAAGACTCGCACTTGATAGCAGCACAGTCTCAGCCGATGTCACACATCCCGCACAAGCAAGGCAGTCGCTTATGGTCACTCTTGCCTTTGCAACCCCAGAAACTGGAGTTTCTGTGGGTATGATTGGAGCTAAAACTGAGCCAGTAGGTTCATCCCCAATCTTGACAACTTCATTATTTCCATTATATGAAGGCTGAGCCCCACCTTCTAAAGGGAGCACACAAGCAGTAGAAGGAGCAAGGAAATCGTTTACATCGGTAATCCGCAGGACGTTGGAAAGGTGAGCTCCATTTTTAGCCATGTGGTTAATGGCATATTAGGAGGAACTCCTTCCGAGAGATTTAAAAGTGCCTAATGATAGATGGGAGCGAAGAGTTACGCAAGGCAGTCGCGAAACTCTTCCACCTGCGCTTGCCGTAAAGACGTTAGAATTAGCAACTCCAACTATCTTTTAGCGCTAAATGGACAGCGATCATGAATAATGAAACAATGGCGGAGTCGAAATGGTGAATCGCAGTGTTAGTACAAATTGTTCACCAAAAACCTGAAAGAGCTGAAGGATTTTTTTAATAGCTTTAAACTTTTTGCCAAATTGTTCGTGGCTTTTTGCAACTGGTGCGGCACTGCGCCAAAGACAAGGGATGCTTCACTCAGATATTAGCAAATCTCAAAGTTGCATGAGCACCTGTTGCAAAAGTTTTCACGGCTAGCAGCTCGACCTCGTGGACACCCGTTTGAAGCATATTTTGAATGATAATGCTTGGTTGCAAAGAACGCAACAATGATAAACGTCATCCAATGTCCTTTTCGCAGTCATAGGGAACTTGAAAATTGCGAAGAGCGCCGTGGTCTCTGATCAGATAGTATTTGATGGTTTAAACACGCTCAATGGGTCTCAAAGCAATGTGAACTCGGAAACTTGTGACTTCATACGATAAACTGCTAGAAAAAAGAGGGTACCTATTTTGTACTGCTCAACTATCAAGTGACGCATTCGACGGTGTGTTCTATCATGAACGTCGCATTAATCTAACTAACTTCGTTGTTTCATCATCAAAGGCACTTGTGAACCTCTTTGTCCTAGAAAGAGCAACAATTCTCGTCAAAATGTTGGAAAATGCCAAAGTGTTGTTTCGTTCCTTAAGAAGCCATGAGTTGTCTATCCTGTTCTTTTCGACTTTGTGAAATCGACGCACAAAACTGCTTTCGGCATCAATGTAAACCCTTGCATCTATCATTCCTCCTTCCTTTTTGAAGTTTTCCAACTCTTCCTGAACGGATGTGAATATCTTCAGTTTATCAATGTGAGAGTTGTTCTTTCCTTCAGAGTATGATCCTATGAAGACTCCGATCGACGATTCTAGTCCAAGATCCTTCAAATGTCGAAGGTCATTCTCAATTTTCTCGGCAAATCGCATGCTTGTGAGCTCCTTGCCTTTCAACCTTTCGTTCAATAATTTGATATCTCTACTGTACACGGGCTTATCTGTCTTCAAGTAAACCAAATTTTGAAGGTTCTCCGCCAAAGTTATCGGCCTGTGTCCAGCAGACTGCACTGCGACATGGCTTGAAAACGACTTCCCTTGACACTTTTCCCGATAAGAGACATTTTGCTTTTGGTAGTCTTCGAGTAATACAGTGTTATGTGGTACTTTAAAAGTCCTATGAAAACTAGTCACATCTGCTCCCTCGATTTTCTCCCAAATCACAACCAAAACACGGCCAGTTTGTCTCGAAATAGTTAATCCCGAGAGCAAAAGATTGATCCGCGACAGAAAATCAGAAAAGCAATCCACAATGATGAGTTTTGTTTCCGAAATAGATGTTTTTCGATTATATAACGAAATCAGAAGGTGTCGTTGATCGACAACAGATAATGAATTTGAAAAACAACGTGGTAAACTGAAATCACTGTGCAGATTTCTGGTGAAAACGGTTTGTTCAACGGTCTGAAGCAGTGTGAGATTTGCAGACTGACGGAAAGACGCAACACTCTTTGGTTTGCTTGACACGGAGTAGTAGACGAGTGGATGCCTGAAAGATCTTGTTGTTCGACACTGTTCTTCCAAGACTTTACGTCCCAGAATTGCACTCTCGTTGAAATTATTGGGGTTCCATGTGGGCATCTTCTTTTTAAGTTCCAAGTCGATTTCCATTTCCACGCGAGCTGAATGAGAGCTAGTAGAATCCTCATCATGTACGTGGTTTGAAACAACTTTGTCATAGTTCAGATCGATTCTGCGCATGCCAGTTGAAACAAGACGTTCGACGAGATCCTCTTGTTCCCCACCGTTTACGCTCAGACGTTCATCGTACCCACCCAAATCAATCAACTGTTTTCGTGGAACAAAAAGGATTTCCTTCAACACTTCCTCATCTCGTATTCTTTCAAGATGTGAACCGCCTACGACGAAAGTGTTCGGTTGAAGCTGATGGTGTTCAACAAAATCAAGCTCGAGTTCATGTGAACAACTGACCTTCAGGATGAAAGAGTATTGAGCAGCCTGGAAAGCAAAGTTCAAGGCTTGAGATGCAATCCATTTTCCAGCTTCTTCTACATGCACAATATGAACTGGAGCGTGGCTCTTGGAATCGATATCAACCTCTTCGACAATGTATCGTAGAGGCGGCTCAGAACCCCAATCAACGATTACAATCTCGTCAACGTCTGATTGACCGATCCACGTTGGTAGAGATCTGCGTAGCTTTTCATGATCATTTTGGCAAGCCGCAACGAGGGATACTCCAGATTTAATTTGCGTCAGGGAGTAGTCAAAATGATGAACTAGTGGGTCAGAATTCAAAGAAAAAGCAGCCGGATGGCTGTTGTTTGGCAGATTCTTAATACGATGAACGAGAGTTGTAGCAAACTTCATGGAGGCAAAAGCTGCCATAATTGAAGACAAGATCAAGCATCTCATCCAAAATTTAACGGTGTACGGACTATATCCAGCCGCAAGTGAGTATCGCGATATAACATAAGAATTGTTTTTCTCTGAACGAGACCAACTTCGAGATGGCCGTCTCAACATTGTGTCGAAGGCCTCTGTTTTTTACTCACTTCCGGGTCGTTTGCAGTGGAGACGGGGCTCTTCAAGTCGAGATGCCTTGTACAATCGCATGAAAAGCCTGTGTGATCAATATCAAGATCCGGGAGTTCTTAGAATAGTTGAGAAAATGAGAAGGAAGACAAGTATATATGTATGGAAGTAGCATTCTCGTAGACCATCATGGATTCATCATGGTGGTGATGTTCTCTCTGAAAATGTATCCTCTTTGGGATCCGTAACCCATTCACCATAGGCTCTTCCATCCCATCTTGTTCCGTACCCAGTCACCTAAAAGACACCTGCGGGTAGCAAATCAGTGTCCTGACTATGATTTGAATTATCATCAAGCCTTGTAGCCGTGCCAATGACGAGGCGCAGGGGAAGCCTTCGAGCTCTACATTGACTCGAAAATTTCGTGCGTACTCTTTACCACTCGCACCCGAAACTGGTTTCAGGGGCTGAGAGGCCATAAAGTATCCAACACTTGCCAGGACCCCACAGACTACTTTTTGCAAGATGTTCACCGGCAATTACCCATCCTATTCTCAAGTCTTTGATTCTTTATCGTAAAACAGGTTCATGACCTCGTCCGAAATCTAATACGTAGCACTAGCAAAGGTGTCTCAAGTGGAAATACATTGCTTCTGAGACAAACACCAGAACGGTCGTACAACTCGTTCCCTAACATCATACTTTACAACCCGAGCAACACAAAGGCCCAATCACAAAGGAAAAGCGAATGTAAGCAAAAAGAGAGAAGAAGGTTTGAAAGTCCGTTACTACAAACTTCACAAAGAATGTTAAGTAAGTTGTCTTCCGAATTTTACAAGGTTATTCCGAGATTCTGTTGTAGGTTTCGGCGCTTTTAAAATTTCAATGTTCAACGTAAACAAAGAGAAAGCAATTTCATGAAGCCGTGGACTTCATCCATCCATGACTTTTTCGTTCCTTTTGCGGCTTCTGTTGCTTGAGAGACGCCTCAAGTTTCTGTTTGGTAATCTCGGCCGTCTTGTCTTCCATGGCACGGATGTCGTCAATAGACATACCGTACCATTCATCGATCCAACAAAAGATCTTTCGATGATACTGCAAAAACGGGTTTCTGATGCCGTACAATTGGCCCCACTGCTCAGCCTTGGACTGCAGACCGAACACCTTAAATCGCAATTTAACAACCTTGTAGCAAGTCATAATCGGGTCGTGGTCCTCCATGAAAGTGCTACTGAGGTTTCCGCGTCCAGTCTTCTGAGAAAGGAACTTGGTAGGGTCCTCCCCTTTGGCCATGGGCACCGAAGGGTCCTCGCACGCAATGTTCAAGTAGTCGACTTTGCGCTTCGCGAGGTCCTCTGTCGGAAGGTTAACGGCGTTCTCTTGCGTGCCTCTGTCATCAGCATGCATAGTCTCGACCGACATGTAAAACTTCTCGCCGAAGAAGGCGTTGCTGTACTCAGTCTTGCACCACGGGAAAGAATTCCAGGACTTTTCGACAATATCTGTCATGGAGTCCGGCACAAGCATGGCAACAAACTTGGGGAGCCTGCTCTTCAAGTGCATGATCTTTTCGCTACGAAAAGCGCAAAACCGTAGAGGCGGGTGAGAATGGTGAAAAAACGCATACCGCAATATGGAAAGGAATGCTGAGATTCACGACGTACGTATACTGCCCAGGGGGCATCTTGTAGTTATTGATAGGAGAGCTTTCATCGAAGGCTTCGTTTCGAACGATTTCAATGCCCTCTCCGGCCATCTGGCCGGTCTCTTCCTGGCTGGACTTTGCGACCATGTACAACTGCGCGATGTAGTCTGCGGCATCGAAACAGCGAATGGAACAGAGTTGTAGCGAAGGGGGTACGCAAAGTCAGCATCAACAGCAACCAAGTGAGTAGCTGAATCGGTTAAACGCGATACTTACACTCGGCAGAGGTCATGGGCATAGAGATGCGATACTCTTTAATAATCATCTGGAAAAAGAATGAAAAGAATGCACGCAAGACAGAGAACACGAAGCAAGGCGACTGAAGTTTGACGAGGAGACAAGAAAAACTGACTCAGGTCCTCACAGGCGCGCGCGGCAGAGAGTGTCGGCCATCAACTCCACCCCTCCACAACATCATCAGCGCCAAAAGTCAAATGACAAGACAGCTCAGCGTGACAGGGGCGTCACCACAACTCAAAGCGCATCAGGCGCTATCAAGCCAAGAGCACGCGTCACACCACGTGACTTGAAGAATTACACGCATACCACGTGTGCGTGTTGCCGTATCAGACGGGCCCGTGATTGGATTGTACAGAATGCAAAAGATCCGTGATGCGGTGCGCCTTCGAAGGTGCTCGTTGGCTACCACTAGTCTCGCTCAGCGCTCGGTTTTCATCTTCCGCAGTCTTGAGGCCGACTTCCATCACTCTCGCTCTCAAACCTGCTACCGTTAGGTAAAAAACGCATATGATGGGCGCAGCATGTTGAAGTCAGCAGCGGGCCACGCGCGCATTGCGGTCCACGCCAATAAGCGTCTCGGGCGTTCGGCCAAGATCACCTTAGATGTCATGTCTATACTTTATCGACGGTAACACAAAACTGCTGTAGAGAACTCTCTAAATTACCCCATATTCAGCAGCACGTTAGAGTTCTTTGGCAGGTATACGATATTTCTCGCCCTCGACAGCGTCGCGGCGATTTCTTTGGCCGCCTCAATCCTCCTCAGTTGCAACAGGCCGTCACCGCTCTTCGCCATTGCATCAGAGATCATCTGCGCCGCCGTACTTTCCCCTTCTGCCCTCACGACTGCCGCTATCTTTTCCTGTTCGGCCACTTGCACAATGTATCTGGATCGCTCCGCCTCTTGTTGCGTAACCTGTTTCGCCTCAATTGCAGACGCATACTCCCTTCCGAACGTCAAGTGAGTCATGGATACATCATCCAACTCAATGTGAAATTGCTTTGCACGCGCTGTCAGAGTTTCTCTGATTTGCTTTGAAACCTTTTCACGTTGCGTCAGCAATTGTTCCGCGTTGAATTGTGCCACAATTGCCTTTAGCACCTCGTTTGCAATAGACGGCAGAACACGTTCATCCCAATCTGAACCCAGCCTGGAGTAAATTGTCGGCAACTGCTCCTTATTAGGTTTCGAGAGAACGCGAAGCGTTAGGTTCACCATCTGCAAATCGTTTGTTCCCGTCACAGAACTAATTGCGCGGGGACGTGTTCGAACGTCAAAGATCACCGGTTTTTGCACCCATGGGATATTCACATGCATCCCCTGCGTTATTTGTGTACGCCATGATTATCCAAAAAGTTATGTACCACCGCAAAGGTTAGATTTTCTAATAGCTTCATCTTCGGAATGTACATGCCTCAAACGTACCTCTCCGCGAACCTTCTGTTCAACTCCAGTGAGCCTGTTGAAAATAACAGCTCGCTCACCTCCATTCACCACATACACAGAGCTTTGTGCCACGCCACCGAGAACGCCTATGGCGACTGAGTATCGTGCAAGACGGCCCAGTGCGTTTGCAAGTACCTGAGTTGAACCTCCACCAGACATCTTTGCTTAAAATTAATGCTTAGAAGAGGATCTTAGAGATCATGCAGTTTCTACCCGCTGTGCGAGTCGATAGATAGAGATGATCGACCTTCACTGGCGATGGGAACAACGATTGCCTTCGAGGGTTGCTGAAATGAGGGACCGCGGTCGTCCGCGGTTTGGATCAAATTCTTCATCTGTATTGTACACGTAGCAAGTTCTGCTAGAAAGAAAGAAGCGAAGTGGCAGAGTGGTTTCCACAAAGTTTTCTATTTGTAGCCGGATCCCCATTATTCCAAAATTACTCTTGGGTTCCCGACGAATCATTCATCGGTTCTACTGAGCTGGTGATTTAGAAGTGGATCGCTATGCTTTGAACCTACTCTCAATCTTTTCAACGTCCCGCGACGGCGCTGAGGTAAATGGAGCAAAACGTGAACACCATCTTCGTTTCAGCAGATTCATTGTTATCTTGATGAACCAAGGAGTGAGGAGATAGCAGTCTTCATGTCAGGAAATCTTTAATTCATAGCTCCAACTTCGAACTTCTGGGATATGGGGAAAAACAAACGGTCCTCTAAAGTGCAGGGAATAAGAAAGAAAAAGGCGAGCAAACAAACACTTGTCAAAGTAGCAGAGAAAAGGGAGAAGAAGCATGAAAAGATCCAGGCTGCCATTGCGGCACGGAACGGAGTTCGAAATGACTCTTTCGTTAGGATCGCTTCGACAAACAAAATAGTTCCTCAGCATGATGAAAGGGGAGGTATTTCACCATTTCGTGAAGATGAAGATTTGAACCCTCGAGAGCGAGTAATTGCACGGAGAGTAAAAAACTGTCAAACTATCTACAAACGCTTACTTGTTTCCTTAAAAGAAAATGCTAAGCAGGAGAATGTGAAAGCTAATCGAAGGATCCAACCGCTGTTTGACAACGGACGAAAAATTTTACGTTCTGACGAAGAAAACCACTTAGAAACTAAGATATCTTCACAAAATGAAGGGTCTGTTAGGCGAGGGGAAGATTGCACTGAAAAAATTGTCGTTGAAAACATAAAGCTTTCATCGGAACGTTTATCTGCCGAGAATTATGCTGCTGCGATTCGAGAATCTCAACACTTTGGGTCAGATGTCGTACCGCAGAAGATTGAACAGAAAATGAAAGTAGTGGGCACCTTCGATGGCCTTGGACGGGTTTCGGCATCTCTTCCAAACGATCGATTTGAAGTTTTACGTCAACTCTTTTCGACTGGCTGTGAAGAAATCGATGATGTAATGCTAGGAATGCGGCCATCACTGTTTAAGAGGTGGAGGGCGATGGTTGAGACAGAGTTGTCCATGAAAGCCATGAAGCTACCAAAAATTCATCGAACCTTAATCGCCTTTCTTCGCGAATATAGAGACATTTTCATCAGCGGACAATATTCAAGACGAGATGAGGACTTTCTCCGCAAGCTCTATACGGTACACTGTCTCTCTCATGTCTTAAGATGCAGAAATCGCATTGTTCGGAATGATAATAAGCTACGAGATCCTGCGCAAGGTGGTGAACCAGAAAAAGATCAAGGCTTTAGCAGAGCGAGAGTACTAATGCTTTTACCGATGAAAAATGTTGCATACGATGTCGTCAAAACTTTGCAAGCTTTAGCGGTGGGTGTAGATGAAGCTGAAGAGAATGTATCCCAAATTGCAAACAAGGATAGATTTGAGTCGGAATTTGCACCGGACCCTTCTGAAGAAGATGAAGATGTAGGATCCGCGGAGAGAGATGAGAATTTCATGACTGAGAAGAAGCGTCGCAAACCAGAGGATTATCGTAGAACTTTCCGGGGAAATATCGATGACGATTTTAAACTGGGCATTGCCTTCACAAACAAAAGTATGAAACTTTACAATGACTTTTATTCCAGCGATATAATTGTTGCGTCTCCCTTGGGTCTTCGGCGTTTATTGGCAGAAAAGGCAAGTGGAAAGGATTTCAAATCGGAATTGGAAAAGCAGCGAAGAGAAGAAGCAGTTGAATGGAAATCAAAAATTGGAACGGAGATCTCAAAGCCGAAGGTCGAAGTGGCAAACTCTGATTTTCTAAGCTCTATAGAGATATGCATCGTTGATGGACTTCATGTTTTTTCCATGCAGAACTGGGAGACTCTGCGGCAGGCACTTTCCATGGTGAACAACATGCCCTCAAGCACAAGAGATACAGATTTCTCTCGTGTTCGGGATTGGTGCCTTGAGGGTTTGATGCCTCACTTTCGTCAAACAATCCTGCTGTCTCAGTACCGTAAATCTGAATTTCTGTCTCTCTTTCGTGAGTTATCGAATCATGATGGAAAGATTCAAGTAATCCAGACAGCTCGAGAACATGGAACGATGACTGATGTCCTTGTTAGCGCGAGGCAAACCTTTTTCAAGCTCCGCGACGTAGAGTCACCTTTGCAGGCTCTCGATACTCGTTTTAACTTCTTCTTTGACAATGTTCTTCCTCAACTTCGGTCGTTACTGAATTGCCGGTCACTCGTTGTTATCCCAACATATTTTGATTATGTTCGCGTACGGAACAGGCTTATTGCTTTGGCAAAAGATGATATGAGTATAAGATTTACGAGCATGTGTGAATACTCAAAACCTAACGAAGTATCCAGGGCAAGGTCCAGGTTTTTTGATGGGTCTGTGTCTATGGTTTTGATAACAGAGCGTTTTCACTTTTATTGGCGGTATTGGATTCGAGGGGCAAACACTTTGGTATGGTACGCTTTGCCCGAAAATTCTATTTTCTACCCAGAATTACTGAACATGACAGCTGAAGCAGCCGAGTCAGGCCAAGCGGTACATTCAATTGCCTTATATGACACCTATGACTCTTTTTGCCTAGAGCGGATAGTTGGAACGTCGCGATGTAAGAGAATGAGATCTAAACAAAGTCGATCGATATATTTGTTTAGATAACTAAATTTACAATGTATCAAACATTCGACTACCCTTTCATTGAAACGGATCCTCGTAAATTTCACTTTCAGACGCCCTTTCCATCACGTTCGTACCAGAAAAATTGAGGAAATGCATGGGCCTATGAGACTCATGATAGAATGGATTAGGATTGCGAAGATGGATTGAATAATGTTTCTTGGGACTGAACTTGACTCCTTGAAAGTTCAAATTCCAAGAACTATCTTCTGGACACATGAAAAAGCCAAGAAAACGATCACTGAGAAGCAGTTGAACTCTTTCATAGTGGGAGCTTGCATAGCCAGGTGGAATGGATGATATGGCATCTGCATCTCTGTTGTGCTGACCCCAGTCGTAGCCTGGTTCAGTAAGCCTGTACGCGCTCAATGAACACGAACCGGGGGTAAATGAAACAGTCAAGTCGATTGCCGTATCGAGCTCGAGACCGCTGCACTCGTTAATCATGCGGGAAGTCATAATCACGTCTACTGGCGCCAGCTGAGAAAGTTCTCCAGGCTGTGTATGTATCCAACCCAACGGTTCCAGATCTTCCAAGAGATTATGTTCAGGGAAACTGTTGGGCAAAGAAACCTTTTGGTGTGTTCCTACCTGAGGCGGAAGAATAATGCATCTAATTTCCCGAACAGAAGAGTTATCGGATGGCGTCTTGCCGTAAAGAAGACCACCAATCTGGGTCCTCAGATCGGCGCTTACGATGAATTTCCGTAGTATGTTTTGCGGAATAACATAGGTAATTGATGACGATGTCTCCTGGATATCATCCTGAGGAACAAAGACGTGCTGTGTTCTCAAGTGAAGGTTGGTTGCGGATATCGCTCGAACACGCCATTGAGTTCTAGAGGCAAACACTTTTTGTTCATAATTCGATGTCGTGACAACAACCATTTCGCTGCCATGCTTATCGCTTGTTTTTGTCGTCGTAGCAGCCATCTGACTTTGTTCCTTGGCGGCTTTCTCAATTTCTGCCATTTGTTGTCGTTGTGCGCTTGGAGGAGCAATTTCTGCTCCAAGAATAATATCCCGTACCTCCGATTCTGTCAGGCTTGCAACATTGACGTTGTTCTTCTTACCGTAGTCAGCAAGTATAAGATCTCGTAATGCGATTTCAACGGCCATCCATGCCTCTGTCGATAGAGTTGGCCACGCATGCATTGGCTCGGTAGTGACATTAACATTTGGTCTAAGGATGATCTTTGTTTGTTCGGTGTTCACGTGAAGCGCCCTTAAAATAAGGATGAGTCGAGAAAACGCTGTGAAGGGGGAAATCGTGCGTAACCAGTCATCGAAAAGGTTGGTGAGCAGCATTTTAGGCTGAGCTGCTTTCAAGATCTCATCGCCAAACTTCTCCACTTTCAACAAGGCTTGAAATGGCAATTGTAAATCCGACCCTTTTATAACAACGTTAGGAAAATCCAGAAGATGTGTTTCCAATGGGTCCAGCATGCCTTTTCTAGTGACAATGATCTGTTTGGGTTGTTCCTCACTCGGCAAGGAACGAATAAGAGCCGCAGTTTCTTCCGCTGTCTTCCATTTGGCTAATTGTGAAAGTCGCTTTTGTCCCTGCCAAACCGATGTATGAATGATCTTAAGATACAGCTGTCCGGTTCTCGGATTGAAAATAAAGACCACCCCATTGATAGGCTTCGTCACAAGGTTTCCTTCAAACGTTTTGTGAATTGTGACTCGATATACATTTGTATCATCAACAAACCAAATAATTTGGTTACCAAAGAGCTCGCCGTAGTTCTGACTATTCAAATACGGTTCCGTTGGTTCAGAAGAATACAGTTGTAGCGACTTCCTTATTCTTTCACGTAGTACATACAAAGCAGGGTTAGCCTTGTTGATTTTTGCAAGGGCACGCTGAATTAATGGTTTCATTCCTGGAATCCAGCATCCAAAGCCTGAGTACAGATTGTAGGCCAGATCAAATGCAATCAACAACCCTGTAGGGCTTGGGTAAATGGACATGTTATCAGTGACGTAGTCATGAAACTTCGCACGAGCATATCTTTCACAATCATGAGAATCGTAATCACCCCATCGAAGTTGGATGTCAATCCAATATTTTGTTGTCGTTCCGCTATCCGTGTTAGACATGAAATCATCATTTGCTGGGTTCGAAGAAAGCAAGGAAGGTTTCGATACAGGCCATTTGTATGCAGCGATCAACAGCAGGTCAGCACATGATGAGTTCATCTTATATGACTTGCGAGGGTGAATTGTCTCTTTTTTAACCGTTTCTATCTCAAGTGAGTCCAGTTCTTGATCGAGTACTTGTGCCACATCCATCGTTAACGACTCATGAATCTTTTGCCACAGATGAGCTCGAAATATCTGCACCAAAGAGATCTTCAATGTCGGTAGCTTTCCGTGCATCATACAGCCAGTAAGATCCAGCTGCACTTGAAAGCCAACATATACATTGGATCGGTTTATAGTTGGACTCCACCATAAGGTAAATCTGCGGTTTGGTATTTGGTTCAGACCTGATCTCTGAGCATGGGTGAGACGTTTGAATTTCATAGATTCTTCGAAACCTGAAGCCTTTTCCCAGAACAGTCCTTCCCAAGTTTGATAGAAAGTGCCGGCGAATAAGGTATGCTCCAAAATTCCTTCAACACCGCCAAGCGCTTGAATCATGTCTGCCCGATAGTTTGTCAGGTTCCAAAGCTTTCCGTCGTGTCGTTGGTGTGTCCACCAGAAGGAATCTGATTTGGTGTACATATACTTCTTGAACTCTACACGAATCCGCCAGCCCTTGTCGTAGGCCAAGGTGTGCCTATCTTTTGTGAAGAGAGTGGAAATTCTTGGAATACCGCGATCCCAGCTATCTTCAAGATCCTCCAAAGTAAGTCTCCGATTCTGAGCCATTGCTTCGGCACGTTTCATAGCATATTCAGCCCATACACGCTGGGAGTCAGTAAATTCCGCTTCCCACGGTTGGAGATACCTGTATAGATTTGGAATCGGCTGTTCCTCATTGCCCATTCCAGCTCGAAAATGTGTTATCCCACCAGCATCGGTTTGTCTGGAATACCGCAAATCAGCCTGAGGAATGAGAACATGGCCCATGGATAACATCCCTAACCCGCCAAGTTCTTTTGGACAATAGAATACGACAGGAGGAAACCTGGAAGGCATTTTCGAATTCAAGCCGATCTTGATACGAGTTTGAACACGACTTTCTGCTTTCACAAGAGCATTCAATAATTCTTGAGTGCCGGTCACTGCTTCTCTGTAATATGTCATCAGCCCAACTAAGGCCTGGTTCCATCGGTTTGCAACCTTCGTAAAAGTGGTAGACCCAGAAGACATCAATATTTGCCTCACACGGTTTTCGAAGGCCCTTATGCCATCCTCAGTGACACGCAAATGGGCAGTTGCAGTCCTTTCCTTTGTAGTGTCATTTTGCAAAGTCCACACCCCCCCTTCTTTTGCAGGAGGCATGCCAGTCTCAAGAGCAATCTCGCGAACTCGAGGAAGGATTCGAACTTCAAACCCCACCATGTCAAACAGAAGGTTTGGATTGTCCTTTGAATAAACAGATACAAAAGAAGCATTATCGTCCCAAATGAACGTAGTCATTGACCGAGGAATACGGTTCTTGATGTCCCAAAATAAAGCCCTTCCAAGATTTACATCATGTTTCATCAATCGCATTCTTGCTTGTCTTGGCCAGCACTTCTTATTCGGATATCCTACGATGTTTTCGTTGTTTGGGTCCGGGTGTTCAGTCAAATATCTCTGGACAAGTTCCTTGGATTCTTCTATATCAAAACGCAAAACCATGTAAACTTTGTCTACATATCGACAGTACATTCGAATAGGATGAGCAATCTCGGTGCCAATGTTTTCAAAACCCAACCATTCATTTGGCATTGTAGGCGACCCGGCAAGCTCCGTTGCTCGCTGAAGCCCTAAAACAAGAAGATCTAGCATTAATCCATGATACTGCATGACAAAAGAAGAAAATTGTAAACCGCGGATCAATCCATATGAATTAGTGTGAGACATGTCTTTGAAAGACACGCTGACATTATTCTTTGCGGTAATGTAATCCGCTAAGTTGTGATCCATCACCAGACGAAGCATTCTGTTCAGAAGCAAATGATCTATCTTGTTTGACATTTGATCAAATCTTGATTGGAGATGAACTATAGTTTCACCATGCTTTGTTTCCCAAATGTCATGAAGATTGTTTATGCCAGATGCCCATTTGTACACGAGGAGCGGGGGAGGTTCTGAATCAGCGGGTTTTACCCAATTCGGAAACAAGCGACGTTTATCGGCTTCATACCACAGGTATTGATCGAGGTAACAGTCTGTTATTTTCTCGATAGGATCAACATAGTGAACAGGGATGATGTGGTCATAGTTATCCATGAAATCAACCTTTGTTTCTTTAAATGCGCGCTGAGTCAGTAAATGTCGCTTGATGCGGCTAAGGGTCTCATGAGGATTATCGTAGGCGAGTTCAATTACTCCAAGCTCTTCACGTTGAGAAGCATCAAGACGGCTTTGAGAAGCATATTGCTCCTTCAATCGCTCCAAAGCTAGAATCAGTAACTTTGTATCATGCTTGTACGACAATGGAGGAAAAGGAATCGGTGCGAATCGCCGGCTTTCAAGCCAATGAACCATTGCACGGTGCATTTTTACACCTTCTTCGATAGACACATACGGTCCATCCTTGAGATAGTTCTGTTGACGCTCTTGCTCAGCTTTCAACCATAGTCGTGCCATACGACCCTGGTTTTTCTTCACGATTGTTTTGTCTACCGTTGCACCTCTCAATATTCTTTCCCTGTTAAAATGCGCAACACTAGTCCACCAGTCTGCTCTGGACTTTACATATCGCATGATGATATTCTCTACGGGCTTCGGAAGGCCTGGAACCTTCCAAGGTGTATTGCTCTTCCAACATCTCCAAGCTTCTGAAAGATGTTGCACTATAGTCCTTGTCTTCGTATTTCGGATTCCCGGGGGCATCATTTCCAGAATATCATTCATCACCTGAGCTCGCAATTCTAGATCAAAATGCGATTCCACTCTCTGTTTGGTTACTGTTTTGGCTACCCCACGGGTGTTCCTGCCTTCAAACTGACGCGCAAGAAGATTTCCAAGCCATCTTTCGAGCAAAGGAATAATACCTCGCATGAAAAACAACCAGATACGCCATGACGGGGCCCACACTCCGCAACCAGGTCCCTTTCCCACCGGATCTGCATTGAAACGTTGGTATATTACATGTTTTATGTCTTTGCACTTCCGAATTTGTTTCATGAGCTTGTATTTGTATCTATACATTCCAGTTAGCTGACCGACATGATTGAAAGTATACTGCAGCCCATCTGCGAGCTGAAATGCGTCCACGTTCCCCAATCTGTACTGAACATGGCAATCCACGACGAGTTTCGTGAGGCGCAAGATTTCTCGTACAAGATGGAAACTGCTGCCCAATCTCGACTTCTTGCGTTCTTTAGTGGTCAGAGTCTTGATCGGTTTCAAGTTAAAATTATAATCAAGATGGAGATAAGATAGCCCTTTCCGAGAAATAAGAAGATTCAACATATTATGTCCTTGTCTGCACACTTGAAGTCCGGCTTCAACCCAGTCTATTTCAGTTTGTTGGAAAAATTTTGTGTTCTTAAGGGCCTTGAAGAGACTCTTGCGAGACCTTGACTTGGGTTTCCTTCTATGTAGCTCATTGTATACAAAATTCTTCAAAAGCTTCTGGTACGAAACTCTGACCTTGACACGGACGTTATGCGGACATTTCTCACGAAACCAAGGACTCACTAAGGGAACATCCATAGTTCTTCGGCACCGGCCAGTTCGTACTGCAAATGGCCGTGGTGCCCAGAATAGTCCAATCCCGGCTGACGTCAAGCTCGTGTATAGTTCTTCGTTTTCCAGAAAAGGTGTAAACGAAGTAGGCATTTCAATGTCTTCGTCCCAATTCTCATCATCTTCTTCTTCCATTGTAGGGCCATTTCCAAAGCTCGTATTGAGCTGTTCTATGAACGCTTCCTCTTCACTTGGAGCCGAAGAAAAGCGTGACCGCTTCGTTCTAGACCCAGATGTGAATCTTCTTTGTTTTCTGCTCGGTGGGATTATGCTTAGAATCGGATCATAATAGTATGCCGGTAGGTCCGGGTCTTCGGGTTTTAAATACATAACGGGAGGAGAATGATATCGAGAAAGTGACACACCTCTCGGTAAATGATTGTAAAGGAATGGAAAGGCAATGCGATACTCCGTCTTGATATTTCGTCGAAGGATGAGTTTGTTGACATCGTTAAATTCATTCCAGTCATCGTCATCCAACTCTCGGCTGTCAATTCCATCATGTTTCATAGGTTCAAACTTCGGGCCACCTGGTAAAGCAACATTGAGAGCTTTAGTCGTATAAAACGCATTCTTATCGAAAAGATAGAAATAGTTTGGATCAACTATGTCTGACAGGAGCTGAGACGCGAGCCTGTGTAGTGTAGCCATGATTGGAAGATTCAATCTATATCTCCTATAACTTGGTCCGTTCGTAAATGGCGTGTCGGCAAGTGGTTTGTGTTCATAAAACCAATCGGCAACCGGAGCATCTTCACCATCGGCTTCCAGATCCATCTGAATTGCTTCTAAGGGTTCCAAGTCCAGAATATTGTCTGCATAATCAATGGGAGGTTCCTCATCGTCAAACGGGGGAAGTCGCATTCGTCGAAAGTGCTTGCGATCTCTTTTCTCTCTACGCATCATAATCCACATTACTCCCCATTGAGCCAGATAGATGGGCTCGATTACGCGTGGGATTTCGTTAACAAATGTTATCGCGCCCGTTATGTGGTATAAAGCTTTAACGTCACGATATTGTTCCCATGGCATTGGCATATTTTCAAGCAGTTTCAGAAGAGCATGTGGCATGTACTTCAACGCACCAAGGTATACGCGTTTATCGCGACGAAATTTCTTGGAGCTCATATCTCCATGGTCACGCATAATCTTTCGAAGATGTTCAGGAGGTAAATCTTCCTTCTGCATTCCAGAAAAAGCAAATTTCTTCTTATCGTTGTAGGGGGTTTTCACCATTCTGCGCCATACTTTCTCCTTCTCGCTCTGCTCAGACATTCGAACCTTTTTCGAAGGAAGCGAGTGATCACCATTGCGGGTTATTTCCTCAGAATCTAATTCAGCAGCAGTGCGAGTTTTGTGCAGTTTGGAAGCCTTGACTGAATCGCCTCCGTTTCCGAGATCAAAAGTGACCCTATTTCTTTTCCGAACGCTTGAGGCGCCCATTTTTACCGTCACCTATTCTGTCTCCAATCCTAGCCACCGCAGACGAAAACTTCAGACTGCTTCGTGAAAGCAAAAGGGTGTTCAATTTTGTGATCGAAGAATTCCGCTTATATTCGGGTTTCAAGCTAGTGACGTGCGCTGCGAGAACGACAATTAGAGTTCAGCTGCGGCAGACCGAAAGCGCCTTCAGCCAAGAAGCACTAATACGAAGACTTCCTTGCAATTCTCTTCGGAGAGAGTTGTACGACGTGATACCCGTGGTTTTAAGCATCCAAGATTGTTCGAGCCTCATGTTCCGATTATCTAACTTCGGTAGACCCACCAAAGGTACTTTATTTAGAACGATTACTTGCAAATTGCAAGATGAAGTGAATTAGTCCAAAATTTTATTATTTCGAAAACAATTGCCTACCGTATCAACTACCATCAAGCACGAAAGGATCGTGCCTCACCCAATGCCAGAAAGCATTGATCCGCTGAAGTTCGTGTCGCAGAAGAGTTGGGAGTTTTCGCTCTATTCTGAATCAAGGAGAAAGGTGGAAACAAGAGCTTTGACCTTCTCACGAAATGTCTGTCCAACTTCTGAACCCGGGTGCTGAGATATCCCGGCGTGGTATTGCACTGCACACAACGATAGCGGCAGCAAAGGGATTGCAAGGAGTCCTCCGATCCAACCTTGGGCCAAATGGAACGATTAAAATGCTTGTGAGCGGAGCAGGTGATATCAAAATAACGAAGGATGGAAAAGTGCTTCTGGATGAAATGCAAATTCAGAACCCTACGAGTAGTATGATTGCCAGAGCTGCATCTGCTCAAGATGACATTTGTGGAGATGGCACCACCTCAACGGTCCTCATTATCGGAGAACTTCTGAAAAAAGCTGAACAACTCTTGATCGAAGGACTTCATCCTCGCATTATTGTTGATGGTTTCGATCTGGCGAAAACCGAATTAATGAAGTGGATGAAAACCCAAAAGGTTGAAATCAAGATTGAACGTGAATCATTTGTGTCCGTTGCACGATGCTCTTTATTAACGAAGCTTCAGCAAAAGCTAGCCCGAAATCTTTCAGAAATTGTCACCGATGCGGTTATCACGATTGCTCGCCAGGACCAACCAATTGATTTGCATATGGTTGAGATTATGCCTGTATTGAGTATGGCTGCTGGTGGCTCGCGGCTAGTCCGGGGACTCGTTCTGGACCACGGTGGACGTCATCCGGATATGCCGAAGCGCGTTAAGAACGCGTACATTCTGACATGTAACGTCAGCATGGAACACGAGAAATCCGAAGTTCAGTCTGGTTTTTTCTATTCATCAGCTGAACAGCGTGAACGCTTGGTGGAAGCCGAACGAACTGTAGTGGACGATGTCGTTAAAAAGGTAATTGCATTGAAGAAGCAAGTCTGTAACGGCACTGATAAGTCTTTCGTCGTTATCAACCAAAAAGGAATCGATCCTTTGTCTCTAGATTTGTTGGCTAAGGAAGGCATCTTGGCTTTGAGAAGAGCAAAACGTCGAAACATGGAACGAATTACCATGGCATGTGGCGGAATTCCTGTCAATTCCGTCGAGGGATTAACAATAGATGATCTTGGATTTGCAGGGGCTGTGTACGAAGAAGTTCATGAGGACGACAAGTATACATTTGTTGAGGAAGTGAAGAATCCTTTCAGTTGTACGGTGCTCATTCGCGGCCCCAATAAGCACACGATTACGCAAATGAAAGATGCTGTTCGTGATGGACTGCGTGCTGTCAAGAACACCATGGAAGATCAGTGTGTCCTTCCTGGGGCAGGTGCCTTTGAAATAGCTGCCCATGCACATTTGAAGAAATTTGCCAACAAAAGCATTACTGGCAAGACTAAGTTGGGGGTGACAGCTTTTGCCGAAGCGTTATTGGTAATTCCAAAAACACTCGCAGAAACTAGTGGACATGATGCACTTGATTGTATCATAAAACTGGAAGAAGAAAACGCTAAAGGTCATTTCGCAGGACTAGACCTTGCCACAGGTGAGCCACTTGATCCGAACGCTAGTGGAATTTACGACAATTACATCGTGAAACGTCAAATGTTGGGTTTGGCGTCCATCATAAGCACCCAACTTTTATTGGTCGACGAAATTTTGCGAGCCGGACGAGATACAACTCGTTAACATGATATTTGAACGTCACAGTCAAATCTAGCAGTCATCCGACTCGTCTTTCGTTTATAAAGACTGTATTAACCCATTCACACTGATTGTTATAGACTCGAAGCACTCGCTTACGACAATCCGGCCTCATCAAAAAAGCAGATTCAATCGTGAACGGCCTGCCTTTTCTTATTCTAATGGGAGACGCTATGGAAACACCTCCCGGCAATAGAAATACTTGAACGTTGGACATCGCATATATGATAAAGTTGCCATCAATTCGTCCAGATGCGTCGTAAACTCGACTCGGCCCATCTTTCCCGATTCGTAGAACAGAGCTCTCTGTCACTCTACCTTCAATCGTTTGGTTAATTTTCAGTCTTGAAGTTAGTTTATAAACTTGACCAGTTCGTGTGTGCACTGAAATCCCTTTCCCTTCCCACAGTCCGAGTATGTAATCAAACAAGACTTTTGGGCTTCTCCATGCTGCTGGTTCGACAAAACTTAATTTTAGAGCCTTTTCCAGAGGCTCATTCTTCGGCACTATTCGCTCTCTGGATGCAATAATCCCTGAGACACAACCTTCCCAGTCAAAAGCGTGAGTAGTTCGTATGCGACACGCGTCGTCAACTAAACACTGATCGACAGTCATGGGTTCCCCACAGAAAAAATCACCGCCAACAGAGAAGCTTCCATCGACTGCAAGGGCCCCCAAATCTGCAAGCTCAGAGCGAGACCACTCTTCTTCAGCTTCGTCGACTCCATCTGCAGTTCGCACCGCAAAACGCCAAAGAACAAAATCTTCTCCATCTGGAGTTCGGAATCTTTCAGCAGTTGTGCGAGTAGGCAAATCAATCAGAACCTTGCCCCTAGGGTTCGACAACGCTCGCTTCCCCACCCAGGTTCCAAGATTCTTCAGATATCCTTGCCATGATTCCTCATTCAGTTGACGGGTACTCAGTCGGCCACTTTCCGGCAAGATTTTTGGGTTTGTGCTTTCGCTTTCCATTCAATTAGCACGGAGATAATGGTCTCCGGATGTAGAGTTGAAACAAAGCTTGTTACAGTGTTGAAGAAATCAGCACATTCGAGCTTATTACTAGCCCAAAATCTGTCATGTGCTTCACCCAAATGCTATGCTTAATCGAAAACCACAGGTCATTCCACTTGGTGAGCTTCTTGGCAGGCACTGCTAATCATACGAGAAAAACTTGGCGGGGAAAGGCGACGTTCACCTCCTGAAGGATGCAGGAACAATGGATGTAACCACCGTCCAGTCCCTGTTTTTAAGATGGAAAATCAAACTAGTATTCACAACGCTTGGCTTCGAAAACAACATCGACTCGAAAAAAATCTGATGGAGATAACTTGCAAAAAAGTTAAGCTCCCTTTCTCGTCGAAGTGATCACCGTTGTGCAGCATTTTCGCGTTATATTTAATTTTTGCCTATTGGACTTCTGTCGGAATCATTTCTTCGTATTCACAAAATCAGAATTCGGATTCAGCACAACGGTTCAACCCTCCAGAGAAATATCCGTAACATCAAATAACAATTTTCCCCCGTTTGCCTACACCTTTGCTTCGGGCAAGACACCGATGCGCAACTCATCCCGCATCAAATCGATCACTCTGAAGAAATAACTGAGCGGACTTTTCGCTATAAGCATCGTGCTTTTCAGCTTTTCAAACTAAGGCGGTAGGGAACTCGTGCTCACACGGGAAAGCAACACTCAAAACAACTCCTTCCCTTCACGAGGACACTTCAAAAGAAGCTGGTCAACACTCTTGCGCCCGTGTTCCGGAGCTTGGTACCAGTAGTGGCCTCGGCTCTTCTTCTTTTTACTTAAAATGGCTCCTGTTATAGCTGTTGATCTCGATGAAGTCCTTGGTGACTTCATTTCCCCTCTTTGCTGCTTTCACAACGAAAGGTACGGAACGAGCTTAAAGCAGTCAGATTTCTTTTCGTACCGATTCTGTGATGTAAGCATAATCATTAATTATACCCTACTATTTATGGAAGTTTCACCGTTTATATTCTAACATATTCAAAACGTTTGGGAGCAGGTTTGGGGCGGTGATGATCAGCAAGCGACAAAAAAAGTACATGAGTTTTTCCAAACGTCGTATTTCAAAAACCTACCGGTTATACCTGGGGCGCCCGACGCTCTTCGGCAGTTGCAAGAATTGGGCTTTGTCCTTGTTGTGGTAACCTCTCGACAATTCAAGATAGCAAATGAAACCCGTGAATGGCTTGCAAGAAATTTCCCACACGGAACGTTTGAAGAAGTGGCTTTCGGAAATCATTGGGGTTTAGAAGGGAAAAAGGTGACAAAACTGCAGTTATGCAAACAGCTTGGCGCCAGCGTGCTCATCGATGATTCGTTGGTCTACGCCAAAGAAGTGTCGCAAAGCGGGATAAAGAGCATTTTGTTCGACTTAGATGGGAAGTATCCGTGGAACAAGTGTGGTGAATTGCCGGTGGGAGTATCACGAGTGCACAGTTGGAACGAGGTCGTGGAGAACGTGAAAGTGATCTAACTCTTCATGTGGACGACTCAAAACCAACCTCTCCATCCGATCCAAACCCGCTGCCTGTTCGACTCAAAGAGCTCTTTTTTCATAGCTTGAATATCTTCCGCAAAAACTCTGGTGACATTATTTTCGAACGGTTCTGTGCGCTCATTGTCCTCATTGACGGGCACCGTTCCAGATTCACTAAGAATAATTGGCGGTGAACCTAGTGCGGCTAGTTTTCGATATTGTGATATAGCATATTTGACCTTTACCAGCGCTGTGGTTCTTTCCATATGATCAGACCCTTCTTCAGCGGCTATCTTTGTGGCCATTCTAGCGGCCTGGATTGCGTTTTCTACTTTGTGAGCAGTTTTCCGAGCCGAGATATCCAAGCCATCGAATCGCTGCAGCGAGACTTTGTTTTCAGGGAAAGTAGACATGAAACGTAAAGCTGCTCGAAAAGCCATGGTGAACACCTGAAGCTCTCCTGAAGTGAAGTACCAACACTTCTCACATATGAAATATGCCGTTCTTTCCCTGCCGTATTTTCGGTACCAAAGAAAATCTGATTTTTGTAATTAGAAATAAAATCTTCGGGTACTGAAACTTTTCGCTTTTTTGCATGCGTGCAGAACATTACTAGAAAGATATCCTGTCGCTCAGGATGAATATCATAGAATTGGGGAAGAGGACGAAGAAACGCTCCGCGTCGAGGTCCTCATTCAGTGACCCAAAAGGTGGGGGGATATGGGTGCAAGAAGACCTCACAAATCATCGAAGACCGGATTGAGAAAATGTAAAATACGAGGTAACAGTCGGTCATACGGATGTCCCCGATTCTGATGTCTGCTAATCTCAATCCACCGGTCCTCTTTTCAAGGTCAAGCGGTGAGTGAGAAAGCATCCCTTGGTTTTCTCTGCTTTACACAATTACTTTTTTCGCACCCATATACGTTTTCTCTGAAGCTTTGAGGCATTGCAAATTCATGCATTTGCCCCACAGTATTCTAAAATTTCGACCGCAGCCCAAAGTAGTAACCAATACTTTATCAACCGTGAAACAATCATTAGGAATCTTTAAACCCTTTCCCGGAACAGTTTTGAGAGTGCGTTTCTGAACGGCTGTGAGTGGACCGGTATGCAAATATTTGGTGATGTGATATTGTCGACGCGACTTGCATTGCATGCGGAAAGTGTAAAGGGGGTAAGGGGTTATAGTGTATCCCCTTTGACAGGCGCAGATACATGACTAGATTGCTACCCTTCGTACCTCCTTGTGCGAATGCATGGAACTTTTTGTCAGAGGTAAGTTAGATGGCGGGTTCAGAAGGTGTACATGGACGTTGTATCTGGCGATTGTCAGTGTGAGCATGAAAAAAAAACGCTCCATAGTGAAAGTGCTACTTTAGTAACTGGAGCAGAAGCGCAGAGAAGAAGTGCTTCAGAAAAGTTGCATCCGACCAAGCGCGGTATGCGAAGATGGGCCGTTTGCGTATGGGTCACAAGAGCAGTGTAACATTGTGGTCTTGCGAGACAGCACGAGTTTGAACAGTCGCAACAAGCGCGGGATTTCTGCCACCACCCGGCCTATAGGTGAAACAAATGAATTCATTCGAGACAAAGCGGGGGTGTAATGGTTGTTTCCACGCATTCAGTGACCACGAGGAAAACAACGGGCAACCCAGCGCTTGCAGTCCTGCGACACAGGTCGGATGCGAGTTACCTGACACGATGACATCCGGTAGACGCGTTGGTCTCAGCCAAGTGCCCGAGCCATTTGATTGACTGCCTTCACAGGCGAATACCAACGACTACAAACAGCCCAAAACTGGAATCGAAGGTCGCACGCACCTACACACGTTAAGCGTATGTGTAGGAGGAGTATTTGCGGCAACTCTGACCTGTGATACTGACGATATGATATCTATCCAATGTGTACGTGCTCTTTGGTTTCAAATGAGTGCCTCACAGCGAGTCGCCGCTGTACAGTGTACACCCTTCTGGCTGCTTTGAAAACTTGCTGAATGCTGAAAACAACAACGCTTGTATGGAACGTCTCGCGCTCCATCCATCCAAAAAGTTCAAAGTGCTCGTGGGAAAAAAAAAATTTTAAGTCGAGTCGAATACCCCCCCTTACGCCCCCGAGTTCCGCCGGATAAAACTCTCCAGCCTCGTTCCTTCGCCCCAAGCCACTGCTGTCGCGTCCTATCAGTTCCCATGACGTTCATAGAAGCGTGCCAGCCTCGAACACCAATCCGCCTTCCTGCCCCCCCATCCTGAACCCCTTTTCATCATGCATCACTCTGATTCCGACGAACCCTTGTCCAACGTTGTTACGCGCCCCATCAGCGACGACGATGACGATGAGGATGACGAGCTTCCCATAGCCCGTCGTCGCATCCCCCAAAAGCGACGCGTTTCTCCACCTCACTCCAATGATTCCCATGCTCCGCTTCCCGGCTCCAAGCGCTCTAATGGTAAGCGCTCGCGTTCCGTCGCACTTAACGGACAACCGCAAGGAACTGTGCCCAACAAGAACGTCAAGCGGGCTAAGTTCTCTCGTTTCGCCAATGGGAATAAGAATGGTGTCAAACAGGAACCAAAACAGGAGCCAAAACAGGCCGCGGAATTGGAAGCCGCCGTTGATGGGGAGCGAAACCTTGCCAAAACCGAACATCACACAGAACCGGTTTCCAACGGGAATGACAATGGTTCACCTGATCCCTCAAAAGCAGGATATAGGTGGTGGGATGACAAGAAAATGGCTGATAGCAAGATAAAATGGAGAACCTTGGTTCACAATGGCGTCATTTTCCCCCCAGAGTACGTCCCTCATGGAAAACCACTCATTTACAGAGGTGAACAAATTCCTCTTGAGCCGGCGGCGGAAGAGATTGCCACTTTCTATGCCGAAAAGCTCGGCACAGATTACGTAAAACGCTCAAAGTTCAACGCCAATTTCTTTGAAGACTTTCGTGCGTCAATGAGAGACACCGAAGCTCACAGCAAGGTAAAGAGGTTGGAACATTGCGATTTCTCTCTGATTCAAGAACATGTGGAAGCCGTCAAGAAGGCAAAGAAGTCCATGAGTGTGGAAGAAAAGCAAGCCAAGAAGAAGCGTGAGGAAGAGCTTGCAAACAAGTACCTCTACGCTTACGTGGACGGTCGTAAGGAAAAACTTGGTTCCTACAAGATCGAGCCACCTGGTCTTTTCATGGGCCGTGGTGATCATCCGAAGCAGGGGAAAGTGAAGAAGCGTATATATCCAGAGGAAGTTACGATCAATATTGGAGAAGATGCCCCTATCCCAGAATGTCCGATGCCGGGTCATCAATGGGGGTCAATTGTACACAAACACGATGTCACCTGGGTTTGTTACTGGAAGGAGTTAGTCACGAATCAGGCAAAGTACACTTGGTTTGCCGCGGGGTCGACATTTAAAGGAATGTCAGATCACGCCAAGTTTGAAAAGGCGAGGAAACTTCATCAGTTCATTGATGATATTCGCCGCGATTATCAAAACGACTGGAGAGCTAAATCCAAGGAAGTTCGTCAACGCGCTGTGGCGATGTATCTAATTGACAAGCTGGCTCTTCGTGTGGGAAATGAGAAAGGTGAAGACGAAGCGGATACAGTCGGTTGTTGTTCTTTGCGTGTGGAGCATATCAAGTTCCATCCTCCAACAACGATTGAACTCAATTTTCTAGGCAAGGACAGTATTGAGTATCGGAACACAGTTGAAATCGAGCGCCTCGCTTTTGAAGCTCTCAAACTATTTTGTCGTGGCAAACAGCCTGGAGACGAGGTGTTCCACCGGCTATCGGTCCAAGGCCTGAATGATTACCTCAAATCTCGCATGGATGGTCTGAGTGCAAAGGTGTTTCGTACTTACAATGCATCAATTACGTTGGATAAACTGCTGCAAGACACGCCAACGGATATGTCCCAGGACGACCTCGTTGTTTTCTTTAACAAGCAAAACAAGGAAGTTGCTATTCTATGTAATCATCAACGCTCACTTCCAAAGACTCACGAAGCCCAAATGCAAAGAATGGACAAGAAGAAGAGTGAGATAGTGGAATGGTTGGAGGAGCTAGAACGTGGCCGAGATGTTCTTGCGAAGAAGCGCAAGACAGGGGGAAGTATTGAACTCACGCAAATGATGCCGGAAAAGCCTCAGTTTAGTGAGGGCATGAACGCGGAGCAAAGAGCCACGGAACGAAAGAGAGCAAACGAAGCACCACGGATACCCACTGTTCGGAAACGTAGTCTAGCGCAGATTGAGAACGATATTGTCAAAGCCGAAGCGCGACTTGCCAAAACTGAAAGCACGATGTTGTTGAAAGACGATTTGAAAACAGTCGCGTTGGGAACATCGAAGATTAATTACATTGACCCACGCATTGTCGTGGCGTGGTGCAAGAAGCATGAAGTGCAGATAGAAAAGATATTCCCAAAGACTCTACAAATCAAGTTCGCTTGGGCAATGGAAACATCGGAAGACTTTCGCTTTTGAATCAGCTGTGCATGGCCGACCTTGTTGGCAGCTAGGGCAAACCAGATGCACGCCGCGATATGTCGCGAGTAACTCATCGAGCATGGGACATTGCTCTATATTTTTGCTTCTCATATTTATTACAGCTACAATTTCTTCAGTCTCACTTCATTTTCGGGCATTTGAACAGCTACATGATACTCCGAGTGCAGAGCATTATGCCTATGATCTTGCAATATACAAGAGATGACTCAAGCATATGTATAGTTCCATAATATGTTCAGGAAAACTCTCACATAACATGATGCAAATCATTCCAATGGTTGAGCTTACGCTCGCTTTCTCCACCACTGTCAATAAGACTTGATAAAGGCAACCCGAGCCCTTTGGATGAACCACGCAACAACCTTTAGAATGATATGCATGCTTTAGTTGAGACAGTATAGAAACTACGATGCGTTTCGCTTCTTTTCAAGAACTTTCTGAAGTCTCTTCTCTCTCTTATTCTGCTTGGGGGCGTTACCGTGAAATTTATGACTCAAAAGCCGGTACGCCTCCTTGGGAGTGAGTTTGTTTCCAAACTCGTCAGTGTAAGAAAGCTTCACTCGCGTCTTTCCATGTTCAGCACTCTCTTCGTCGCTGTCGTTGAATCGCTCATCTCGAGCTCTTCCGACTTGCTCAGGTTTTCGGTGCAGGACGCCAGTTTGTCGCAATCTCTTAAGGGTCGCTGCAAGCCCCGTCAGGCCATTCGTTTCGGACGGATGCACTTCCTCTGCGGTTGGAACGCTACCTGAACCAGCCAACGCTGGTTTACTAGTGATTTCGGTGAAGTTTTTAGTTGAACTGTTTGTTAGATTTTCCGTTTTGACAGCATTAACTGTTTTAATCGGCGACTGAACTACTGTTTCTCTAGAGGCACCGGCTGAGCTCTGTGGAGCAGACGTGAAAAGTTTCTCCTTTTCATCCCTGTCAGTTATGGGGACGTCTACGGAAATTTTCTCCATTTCACTAAATGCAACCAGCGCATCCTCTTCTTTTTCGCTGTCTGAATGATTAACTCGTTCAAGAATTTGCTTGGCGATTCTGTCGCGATCTTCTCGCTTGGCTTTTCTCCTCGCAGCATCCATCTTTTGATAGTATTCATCATCATTTTCCGATTCGTCACCATTCTTTTGTTCTTCCTTCAACCTCAAGGCTTTTAGATGTCCCTTTGTAACTTGCTCCTCCTCCGCAACACGTTTCCGCCTTCTTTTGTTTCGCTTTCGTTTTGAGAATGCCGGCCGCTTGTCAAAGTCGTCGTCAACAATCATGTCGCTGCGCTCAATATTATGAGACGTTGCATTCTTGGGCTGCTGTGGTTCTTGACGGAACTGCACTGTGTCAGTACCATCGTAGTTCATCCCATCAATTTCGCTTTGGTCGCTATCTTTGTTTGAGTCACCATCGTGTTTTCTAGATTGATCCGCTCTATGAAAGGGCTGCGAGCCATCATCATCTAGAACATGTTTATCTCGCAGGGTAAGTTCGGCGTGCTGCCCCAGGCCGAGCTCATTCTCTAAATGCGTTGGAAGCTGAACTGTGTCGCGATCGTCGCGTTTACGTTTCTTTACAGTCACAGGGACGACTTCCTCCTTGGCAGGGAGTGATGTGCCCTTTGGTTCAAGTTTGGTAAGCTCTTCAGATATTGAAAGTGGGGCCATCACAGTACGGGCAGCACGTGCAGCACGAGCTTTTTGGAGACGACGTTTCAGAGCGTGTCCATCTTCGGTGCTCTGATGGCGTTTGGCGTCAGATGCAGAAGGTTGCGATGCATGGCTTGTTTGAAGCGGCCGCAAGCCAAGGGCGACGCGCAATTTGTTTGTCTCGGCGACGGAACAAGATATTTCCCCATTCTTTGAGATAGTTTGGAAAGCGGGGAGGCTGGGCTTTTCTGTGTCTGCGGTCGAGAGAGGACGAAGACCGAGCGCTACTCTTACTCGATTTGTGTCTTCCGTGGAGTACACAAGCTCTCCGGCTACATTCTTAGAAGGCTTGGGCTTTGAAGAGGCGTCCATGGATCGAAAGTGTAGAGGACCTCCGCAGCAAAACGCGATTCATGTTCCAAGACTGGCCGTGGCCGCGGTCGCAATGCGCTTGTGGACCGCAGGCATTTTACGTAATTTATAGGGCCACCGTCGTGGGTATCCCGTATTGGCCACAAACGGCCACGAACGGCATGGCACAGGTGGTGCCCGAGTCCTCGGCCAATTGAGTGTTGCCAACGAGGCAAAGCGTTAGCCAATTCCCCAGCGCATCATCGTCACGCACCACATTTACGCACCCGAAACAAGTACGCCCCAAATGGCATTCGCAGTCTCCCCCCCAATGGAGGTATCTCCGGCATGCCCCTCATTCCGGCTGCGTGCAGCCACCGTTCGCCGCGTCCTTCGTCATGACGGAACCTTCTTCCTCTCGTCCTCTTTCGTCCGCTAGCACCAGCACTGCAATTGAAGTTTCTGCTGCGTCAGCTCAAAGTGTGCAGGACTCAATCGCTCCAGTTCTTCCCGTGGATTCGCTGCAAAACTTGCGTGCCCTTCTCGACAAACTTTCCATTCTCACACTCAAGACCGTTCCTTTCCCGTCGCTGCACGATGATTTGCAGCGAGCCAGCCTCCGGGTCACACATCTCTCAGCGGAAACGTTAAATACTCTGCGCCTTTTCTGTTCCTCTGCCGTTAAGGAACGGCATGATGTGCGCGTCGTGCACGACCTTCTAAAAGACGGGCTAAGCCCTGCTGCGAAATCTCTGCTGACCGCCTCCAATTCCCAGCACAGAAGACTTTCGCAGGTTTCTAATTCACTGGCCATGGACTACGAACAGGCTGCCAACGCGCTTACTGAATGTTTGACACGCGCGACGCATGCCCGTGCAGAGCAATGCTCGCGCCACCAAGATCGTCAGACCGCAGTCGCCACCAAATACAGCGCGCTCACAAGCACCAGGCGAAGAGCGCAGGGTGCTCTGCGCGCATTCGAAGAAGCTGAATCGCGACACGCGGATGCGGAACAGAGGGAGTCTACTGCGAGGAAAAGGGTTGCCGCTCTGCAGGCGGCACATGTGGCTGCTGTCGTGGGAGGTTTTGTCAGTGCCAGGTCGACACCATTTGTAATTGGTGCTGGGTCTGCAGCTGCGCTGGCTTCTTCGTTTGAGGGTGACGTGATGCGAGCTCGAGAGGAGCGCGCGGTGCACCTGAGACAACGGAACGACGCTCGGGATCGCCGGTCGCATTTGGAAACTACGGTTGCTACGCTTGTTACCGAATTGCGAGAGTGTAGGAGGGAAGAGGTTTTGGAAAGTACTGTGCTGGATTCTCTTATAGACTGTGCTACCTTGTTGAGAAGGCTGGCCGGCGTGATGCTGCAGGCGGAGGCTTTCTGGAAGGGCGTGTCTACTGGGCTACATGACGGTCTGCTAGAACTGGTCACAGCTGCAGAGGGACGCGAATTTGACGATGGCATGCAACAGAGGTTGGAACAAGTGGAGAAGTTCTGGGAAGCCGTGGGGACCTTGTGTGAGAAGGCGATGAAGGGGGTGGACAGAGGGCTGAACAGCGATGAAGCCATACAAGGGCGTCAAAGAGACAGAATTGAGTGGAGTTCGTAAGGTGGATCGGTAACCAATATCGTGTGCTCGAATCAGAGCGCAGGAAGTATAGCTCGATATCAGCACTCTTGTTGTAGGCACGATGCCACCCTCGGGCTACCGAGCAAGAGTTTTTGCCTTGCCCATACGTGCTTATGCTGGGCCACCCTCAATGTACCCCAGCACGAAGGCGAGTCAGTTCCTGTTTCCGCACGTACGTTATTGTACTGTAAATATCTAGACACAAAAATAAATCAAGAGCAGCGGATGTGTGCAATGCATTTCATTACGTAGTTAAAATGATTGTTTCAACTGTGTTTACCACCCGCTTTAGCATAGAATACCACACAATTGCAATGAAAGAGAACATGTGACGAGCACGGAAAGATGGGAGGTGTTGAGGTTGGGCAAACGGACATCTATCCTGAGCACGTCCGTGTCAACTTCAACCGCTTGAGCTCAGTTGAGTAACAATTCTTCGTTGAGAACGCAGAAAAAGCACAACGGGAAGAATAACTGTGGAAGACATGCAGAGGAGTTGATCGCGGATAGGCGGAAGTTATGCCACTGATCGTGGACAGGCGAATGTTGTGCCACTGACGGTGACCAACCAAAAGCCTTGAGCTGAAAACAAATTAATCGAGCAGAGGCGCGCCGATGCTGCACGAAAAGCACGACATCGGACTAAGTGCCATTACGATTAGCTTAGAAACCAAATCGAGGTAGATAAAAGAGCAGAAGAGGGTCACAACTGATCACTTGTCCGCAACTGACTCTTCGTCAGGGAAACACGCATCAGCATTCTCTGAACTCTTGAGCGGGGCGATGCACTCAAGCTTCTCCTTGACAAGTTGTACGTAACGGTCAACATCGTTCGACAGACCGTTGTCAGTGACGCCGCTCATGTGCGTATCGATGTAATCGAGGATGGGCGAGTCCTTGTCGCGAATTTTGCGAGTGAAGAAGCATCCGGATCTTTTGATGTTTTCAAGAAATGTGAATGTCTTGCCATCGCTCTCCCTCTGGTCAACATAATACGGGTGCTGACCGGAGTGTTTACCGTGATGCACCCATTGGACGTGTCTCAGGGCGTGTGGCACAAGCGAATCATTGAATTGCGGGGTATTGTACGCAAGTGTGGCGAAAAAATGCTCCTCCGGCTCGAGGGAGTACGCAAAGGCCAGCAGCATGCGTCTCGCGTTGGGGGCTTTTAGCAAGAAGTCGACAAAATCTCTGTGAAGCAGCATCCAAGCTTCTGCGGCGACGTAGGTGAAGTTCTGGACAAACGCAATGGGTTGGTCGGAGTACGAATCAACAATGCGATGCTCCGAGCTGTTGAAGGACAGGCTTGTGTCCGTGAACAGACGGTCGTAGCGGTACTCCTTGCTCTGCGACCACCAGTCGTGGTTGGCGAGGGACAGAAAGCTGCGCCTCCGCTTCGAAAAATCGGCAGAGGCGAGCAGACGGCGCACATTGGTTGCGGACACGAGCGGGTAGTCGCTGCCGCTGATGTTGATGAAGTAGGTCCAGTCGGAGGAGTTATCAGCGGCGGCCTGCATGGCGTTGAGCAAATTGAGCACCATGGAAATGCCGCGATAGGTGACAGGCTCGGACATCATGACGTGCACGTTGGAGCGGTAGCGAGAGTCTGCGTTCATGAGCGACGCGGAGGCGTGCGTGCGCTGCCACTCGGGGATTTTCTTGTCCAAGTGGATGACGTAAGTATTCTGCGGATGATAGACGACGCGCAGGAGGCGGGGAAGCATGGTGATGGTGGACTCGGAAATCTGGATGAAGTAGGCGACGGACAATTGGTCAGCGGGGGGGCGCACCAGCGATGGGAGCCAGGAGAGAGTGGCGGCGGGCGCGGCCTGCACGGCGGCGCACGTGAGCAAGAGCGGCAGCAGCAGACGGCAGATTGGCAACAGCGCCATGGCGAACAGCGAGAGCACGACGCGCAGGGGGAGGAGGGGGGCACGGTCAACGGGTGCAGGAGAGGGGTGCGCGCGTGGGGCGAGGGCGCTGCTTTTATGGGCGACGGGCGCGCGGCGGCGCGCGGCGGGCGACGCGCGGCAGGCGGCGCGCAGGGAGGGTGGCGCGCAGGAGGCGTCGCGCAGGAGACGGCGCGCACGACACAGCGCACGGCGATGACTTCACGGCGGCATCCAGCGGGGAGGTGGTACGACACGGCCGGCGCGATGCGCCACTCGGCGGCGCACGGCGGAGGCGCGCGCGCGTGACGCGCCGCTGTCAGGAGCGGCGCGCCACGTGGGGGCGCCGCTGTGCCGCGCCCGCCGCCCAACGGCCGCCACAGCGGCCTGCGCTGCTTGCTTAGCGCGCGTGCGAGCTCAGCCAGCGCCCGCGCCGCCCGCCGCCCGCCGCCCGCGACGCCACCGAAATGGACGGTTGGTGCCGTGCGCGCACCGCCTTCTGCGCCTGCGCCAGCGCTGCGCCGGCGGCGCGCGCGCGCTGTCCGCCCCGCCGCGCGCGCTCCTCGGCGCAACCGCCGCCGCCGCCTCCGCCGCCGCGCTTCGCGCGCCCGCTGCGTCGCTCAGCCGCCGCTTTGGCGCTGGCGTGCGCGCTCACCGTCTCGGCCAACGTTGCCCCGGCGCACGCGCGCGATGCCGTCCTGTCCGACTCGCCGCCCCAACAGCGCCAGCAGCAGCAGCAGCAGCAGCAGCAGCGCACGGAGCGCGAGCTGCGCGACATGTCGCGCCGCAACACGCGCGTCTCCGGCGAAAACTCGCAGCTGTTCGCCGCCGCCAGACGCGCCGCCGCCGCCGCCGACTGGGACGCCGCGCTGGCCATGTACGACACCCTGGTGCGCGACGCGCCCTCGTTCGCCCCTGCCTACTCCAATCGCGCCAACATCCTGGTGGCGCGCCGCAACTTTGCCGACGCCGAGCGCGACTACGACCGCGCCCTCACGCTTGCGCCGCTCGATTCTGACGCGTGGCTTGTTTTCGTGAATCGCGGCGCCACGCGCTTGGCCATGGGGCGCAATGACGACGCGCTCGCCGACCTCAACCAGGCGTACCGCCTGCGCGGCGATGACTACACCGTGCTTTCGAATCGCGCAACCGTGTACGAGGCGCTGGGCAAGTGGGATAATGCCATTCGCGACTACCAGAACGCATTGAAGTCCAACGATGTGCAGCCGTTTTGGATTCGCTATGCTCTGGTCCTGTTCCAGAGGAACAAAAGTTTTGAGGCTATTTCCATCCTCAAGCGCGTTGCCGCCAGGTTCCCGGACGTCAATGATGTGCATGCGGCGCTGGCGCTTGTCTACTACGATCGCGGCGATCTCGCCGCCGCTGAGACCGAGTGGAGCGCCGTCGATCGACCGCGATTGTTTGAGAGCCAGTCTTTCCTTAGTCAGGAGCGCAAGTGGCCCCCGCGCGCCATCGCCACCCTAAACAACTTTCGACATCTCAATCCTCAGTAACAGAAAAACAACTTTCTTGTCCTCGAATCTGTTCATCTTAATAAGCCGCCATAAGTGCCCTGCATTATGCAAGTGCGTATTCCTTAATTTACGCGCTTTAGTACAGCAACCGTCCATTTTCTCAAGCGTCCTTGCCAACGCAAGTGCGCCGGAGATATAAAGTATATTCCTTCTCCTCCGAGCGCCTCTACGTCTCATACCACTAATATTCATGCACTTGATCCTAAAATTGTCTCCCACCAATGCACTCTGCAGCGTTGCGGGATAGTAACGTAAACAATAGTCTTAGGACACCTTCAAAATGGGCCCGCGCGTCGCAACACACGAGTTCACCTCTTCCGCATGGTGAACGCAACGCCCTCCATCCTCGAAACGCCTTACTCCTCCCCCACACCACCATGCTGCTCCAGTGATCGAAGCATAATTGGCAACAATTAACGATTAGCACTTGACCGTGTAGGGGCAAATTTTACAAGTTCTCACGCGGCGGCGAGACCCCGCGTAATAAATGGATCACATACGCTGTTCACGAAAGAGATTGGGCAATGGCCTGCTTCACAAGTTGTCGCGCGCTCAAGACTCGATGTTAGACACCTGTCCTTCCGACGACACTCGGCATGGGATTGCGCGCTTGCACCTGCAGCCAGCGCACACGAATCTTAAGCATCTGTCTCATGCTCTTCGGCAAGTCTGGCGACCCCCGGTACCGACACCTTCGAGACAAGGTCTACGCAATCGAAGTCGCGGAAGAACTGCAGAGGGGGAAGAGTGTAAACATGTATTGTAAGAGGGTTGTGAGGACAAAAGGGCCGGTCAACAAAATTTTATGTCTGCGCGTCCGCAGACGACTTTTTGAAGCTCATACAGAGTCTTTTTTTGACGGTGTATTCTCTCGTCCAGTTGTAGACAAGGAGGCACGTTGAAGAGATTCCAGTTTCTGTACTGATATCCACGTCGTGTTTTCTCTGCCAAGATTCACCGTCTACCGGGCAAACATCTTGTGAAGCCCGTGCAACCGTTTTTCCTTCCAGACAGAGATTGCTATAAACTCGCCTGCTGCGGCTGTTAGAACAACAACCCCAGTTACGTTTCTTACGACTTGCATTCTGCCTGCACAACAGATTTTGGTTATGCATTCACGTCAATCACCGCCAGAAACATCACGGCATGTCAACTATCTTGAACTCAAAGCATGGGTGCCATCAAGGAAATGACCGAGACCGCTACATCATCATCTTATACAACGAGGAGCATGACGTGGTCTTTGTCGGCCGCAAAGACGAGCACCTCTATTTTCCACACTTGAAATGTCCCGAAATTCCCAGTCATGGTTTGTGTATGACCACATGCATCAGTGAGCGTTTTGAAGAGATGTTAGGGGTCAAGTATGAGCTAACCGTTCTCTACTCATCAGAAATGGGAACACCATGGAGCGAGATCCGCTGGCCGTGCGAAGCTATTTTCGAGGTCATATCCCCTCTGGACCCAAGCTCTAGAGACTCATACTGCTCCTTGTCAGTTGAATATCAGTGGATGTCATTAAGTACAATATGGGACTCGCTAACACACCCCAAAACGTCGTGGACACAAGATGCTTGCGACTTTTCGGCATTCCAAGCTCTTCTGAAACTGAAGGATCGATCGTGTCAAGACAACCGGATACGACCGTGGATGAGACCAAACTGGTATACAGAGACCACAGCGGAAGCGACAAAGGTACTGAAAAGTCGAGGATACTCTGTAAACGATCGTTTTGCACAGTTGTCCATGACATCCGGCTCTGCTCTACTGGCTGTCGAAACAGATGGAGGGAGGGTGTATTTGAAGGCTAGCAGTCGAAAAGAAGTGATGGTAACCGCGCTGGTAGCCACTTTTGCTCCAAACCTCGTTAGGTCGCCGATATTCGTGAACGAAGAGAAAGAATGGATGTTGATGAGCGACTATGGAAGAACCATGGAGGACGAAGAATTTGGACTCGTAGAGTTCGACAAACTATGCGTGCCACTGGGAAAGCTGCATTTAGAATCGCAAAAACATATCGACAAGTTGAAAGAAGTCGGAGTGCCAGTTGTTTCGGCCGAAAGCTGGATTCAAAGAACGAGATCAATGCTTGAAAACGAAAGTGTGCGAAGAACTTTAAAAGAGTTCGGCGATAACAGCTGTGGTACTAAAGATGATAAGGGCCGCTTAAAAGTTTATAGTGAAACGATCTGCGAGTTCTTGCGCGAATTGTATGAAAATTGGCGGTGCCTTTTGTCTTTGACGCATGGAGACATACACAGAGGCAATATGATCAAGAGCGATGATGGCGGATGCTTGTTCATTGATTGGGAAAATGCCAGTATTGACTTTCCTATTGCTGATGTAAGCATTCTTGGGTCGCAAGTAATTCCCGTTGCTGATCGGCAAAGATGTAACAGAGAGCCGTATTTTCGTTTGTGGGAACAGCATATGTCACTATCGGATTTCGATTCGTTGTGGTGGTGTTTGATATTGAGGGATCTGCTCGGGGTCGTCCTAGATACATTTGAGTCAGCAGTCTCAACAGGTAGGAAGCCCGTGTTTGAAAAGGAGGATGCGGATCGCCTCTCATATGTCTTGGTGGAAATATGGTTAGAAATGGAGAACCGGAAGGCATGAAGCCAATCCTTGCAGTATTGTGATGTAAACGACCAAGCTTTCTCATTCTAGCGAAAAATAAACGTCTCTTGGGGTGTGACGAAAAAGATTGTTTGTTTTAGGTTATTTCGGCAAAGCCATAACTATGAACACGTTCTTTTTGTGGCATGAGACACAACCAGCATTCCTGAAAAGTAGAGCAAAACATTGTCGACATGATACTTTGGTTATTTAAGAAACTGAAAGAGTTCATATACAATTATGACTCTTGCCACGTAATCCTGGCCTTTCCGTCCCTTTCGCTCTGCTACATTCGTAAAAAGCCCAATTTGATATTCAACAGCGACGTTTTGCATGGAATTCGTATTGGGCTGCTTCACAAAGAAGCTCAGCAGCTTTCAGCTGTCCTTTAAACCATTGCTCCGCGCATTCCAAATGACTTTATCAAAAACTAGTGATGACGTTCGCCAAAAAAGGCCTTTTCTTTACTGAGAATCCTTTCCTTTAAAAGGCTGCTCGGGATTTGCGGTTTTATGCTATAATCTGCACCGATACAGAAGAAAAAGAAACTCTTTTATCTCGCATGTTCCCCTTCCTCCCTCAATTGCGCCGATGTAATTTCTCTGATAGTTCAGAAGTGTTAAGGACAGTGGCCCAATTCCTTTCTTGCTTTGGAATTACGTTTACATCGCCAAGCGGAAGAACAACATGAAACAAGAAAAGTGTTCAACATCGGAAAAGACGAGGAGACTGCGTTGTCTTGCATCTCATCGAGATATCTGAAAATTCGGCAAGTTCGATGAAACGGTAAATACATCTCAAGAAGATCAATACTAAGACAAGAACATGCGCTTTTCAAGACCCCGAATTTTGAACGGAAAAGGTATTTGAAAACGTTAATGAAGCTGAAAAAGCAGACGTCACGCATGCTTAATCTGCAACCAGTGATGTAACATCATTGCATCCTACATGTTTCGATATGCAACGAAAAACACTATTCGGGTATAGAACCGCAGCAATAGAAGACGCTGAAAATTTTCTCTTTCGGGGTCCATTGACGAATGCCACATGTCAGGACGAGCTGCAGACACAAACACACGGAGAACATTGTTCATGGACGTGATTACGAAATGACCGTCACTGTTTTTGGCCTTTTTAATCCGAGAGGGTAACCAGCGTAGGTGGGATTCTTGCCATTTTGTAATAAGGAATGGCAGACTAATGGAAAGAAAGACCTCGAAGCTCATTTGCATCAATAGTCAATGTTTTGCAAAACCTGAAGCACAATCAGATGTGTCTATTCTCTTATAGCTCGGTGAAAATACAGACATAAGCTAACCATATCTGGTGAATAAAAGCAATTCTTTGCCGTTGATGCGCAAAGATCCTGACGTCCTCAAACATGAAGAACATGTGAATGTCCTCAATACTTTGGCATTTCTGGGAACCTTGCATCAAGCACAGAACGAAACCGACAGTCGTTCTTGCTCTCAGGAACTTATTTGTAAATAATTAAGTACGCAAACAATGCGGAAATCGCGTGGAGCGTCTCCGTTGCTTGCCATAACCTCTCACACACAAGCGCTGGATTTCCCAACATACGCTCGATCTCCAACTATCTTTTGAAAAACAAAGAGAGCATTTATTGAAAGCTAAAAAGATCTGAAGCCCGTGCAGGAGGCATCACAAACTTACGAGGCCGTATCACTGACTCTGCCCTCGTCGGTGTTGTTCAGTTCGATACGTGTTCGACACACCAATTATTGTCGGTAACCTACAATGGTACGCGTATTCGTCAAATAGGTTGTTATCCATCTTTACAAAGCTTTTGGCTTGGCCATATTGTCTTCGAATTAAAAGCTTCGAGGAAACTTCCATTGAACAACAATTTAGAGCCTTGTTATCGCGGTTGAGCGCGATCTCGCCGCTGCTTGAGCTGACATTTTCTCAGGCGGTACGGCATGACACCAAAAGGTGTCCCATGACAAAATGGAACAAAAGTTCCCGCCAAAATTTCCAAAATGAATGCAGCCCAACTTGAGAAGCGTCCAGTCGCGCCGTCTTGTGCGCAATAGATGCGCAGCCCTCGCACGTTGGGCACACCAAGGAACGTAATCCTTGGCCTCCAATTCTGCTGCCTGTCTATGATATCCAACAATTCCAGAGTTTCAATATTTTAAAGTCGCGTGCAATAGAGTCTGGATCCGTCGGGTATGGCTCCCAGAAAAAGGCGTTCTTGCGTCAATCAAGGGCTTGTGGAAGCTCTGCAAGTCGAGCTTGAAAATACGACTGGAGAATGGGTCAGAAAGTCACTTCAAAAAGCTATCAAGAACGTTCGGCTATGCAAACAAGAGATATTGACCAGGCAGGACGCTCTTCAAATCCAAGGCATAGGCGACTATATCGCGTCCATTATCGAAACCTATCTCAACGAAAATCCCCCTACTGTAGATGGACATCCACAGCATACTCGTGATATACAGATGAAAGTACAGCTTTCTTCATCAAGAAATCCCGGACGGAGACAAGAACGCGCAAGCGGGTGTGGAAGCGGGCGTGAAAGCGGGCGTGAAAGCGGGCGTGAAAGCAGATCAAGTAAAGGACGCAGGAAAGAATCTAAAAGTGGGGAAACGGAAGGACAACTACAAATGAGTCTACAGATTGTCGATTTAGAACAAAGCGAAGCATCTTCTCCCGCTCAACATCCTCCATCCGTGCCAGCATCGTCCCAAATGGGAGGCAGATCGAGCGAGGGAACCTCACGACAAAAGGATAAGAACGAATACATTCCTCGTGCTGGAACAGCAACGGCAGCATTGCTTATAGCCATGCTCAAAGCCCTGAAAGATGATGATCTTTGTGATATTGAAAAAGAGGACATATGTAAGCGTGCTCAAGAATATACCAGTGAAATAGTTCAAAGAAACCAAAAGTCACAGCAAGGGCCGTTTTATGATGGATGGAGCAGTATGAATAAGCAACTGATTTCTAAAGGCTACGTACGGAAGCACGGCAGGCCACTAGTGTTCAGCCTTACAGAGAAAGGAAAAAATATTGCCAACACTTGTATAGCACAGTACGAAAATATTCAAGGAAGGCGACAGCTGAAGTACGACCCCGGACGTCCATTGGAGAGGAGAACTACGTCATTAAATGCATTGCATTCTCCTGAAAACGCCCAAGACGATCACGATGAAGACGAAGAAGATTTTGTGTCTTCTTGCATCTCCCCATCGAATAAACATGGATGTGGTGAAAGCAGACCAGGGTCACTTCCAACGAAGGAAAGGAAGGAAGAAAGTAGAGGTACCACGAACAAAGCACATTTAAGCAAAAACATCTCCTTCGCTCATGCGCCAGCTGAAGACCAGAATGAAGACTTCCAACTAGCTCTCAAGTTGCATGCACAGGTACAACAACATAATCTGCCAAGCGTAACTACAGCTCACTTTACACGATCACGAAATTCTTGTCATACTGGAACTGATGCTCCTCTAGAAACAAAAAAACTACATCAAGCTGGAAAGCAATCCGAGATACGGCTAGCCGAAAAGTATACCGCTGGAGAAGAATTTGCGATAGTTCAGAATAGGTTGCGTACTGATCCGGTTCGGCAAGTTAGAATATCCAATGATCAATCAAACGACACCGCTGGGAAGGCTTCCGTACCGCCTGTCTCTAGCAAGAAGTATAACAAGTGTAGCGATTCCGATGAACTATCTATCATACCCGTAACTCTGCCCAACAGGAGAGGCAACAAGCGTCGCCGAACAAGAACAGAATATCAAGTCGACAGAGCGGTGGTCGTCATTGATCAAGCAGAAAAGGAGGGGAGCCTAGTGCAAGATATGGCAATGATCTCTGGTGAAATGTTAAGCAAAGGAAAACTCCCGGAAACCAAAGAAGCCCCCACTAATTCTATAAGAAATACATTGCGCGCGGTTCATGAAGTTGAAGCTGAGGAAAAGGAAGGTCCGAAACCTTTGAATCTTATCCTCACATCACTTGAGCCCGATAAAGACACTGACGAGAACAACAATGGTTCTTTAAATGGAGACACTGATGGAGCAGACAAGGTCATTAAAAAGAACACCGTTGAGGTTCAGAAAGAACATGGGATTTTGCTCGGATCAAAGGTGCAATCTGTTTTGCGCGGCAGTAAAGTCATAGATCTAATCGACGACTTCGATGATTCCAATGATAACGGAGTGTCTCGTGGATATATTTGTGAATCGCCCAAGTATGGCTTTGACGAGGCCAAGAACACCTTTACAGAAACGCAATCCGAAAAACGAAGCATGCAAAGCGGTCCAAGTCAGTTGCAAGTCACCGAAGCACATGGAGTAATTGACCTAATAAATGAAGTTATGAGCCCCGAGATTTCACGAAGCCACATATCGCGATTAAGGCATCACAACCATGGTGACCAGAGCACAATTATTGATGTTGATGAATACTGGGAGGAAAGTAGCTCTTTGAATCGGCCGATGCTTCACAATTTGAACCAGACATCGGATGCTGAAAGAAAGAGCAGAGTTTCAGCTCCAGTTTCAGCGGCCCAGGAGTTATTTTCATGTAGCGAAGCACCCATATGTGTTGTGAGTGATGATGATGAAAACGGCGATGGTCACGTAAATTACGGACCTCCTGGCTGTGTGGAAGTTCACGGTCGACAGCAAGAGTCTTCACCATTGCGTGAGCTAAGATGTCAAAGGGGTAACAACCGTCAAGGAGCTAGAAATCTGGGCAATATCGATTTTCCAATGCAGCTCGATGATACACGTCTATCAAACAATGAGAGCTCATTTTCTGGGCGGAACTCTGTCATTGATCTTCAATCGACTGAAATTGAAAGAGATTCGTCTAACATCGAAGACCTCACCATCACTGAAGTAATGAAATCAAGCAAGAATTCAAGTGTCTACGAAGAATGCGAAATTATACTGTTACTGGATTCGCAAGAGAAGCTTACACAGCACAAAAGCCAGACTAGTGCATCCTTTGGTGACTTATTGAGGACGAATGGAGTAATGTGTGATGTTCGCTCGCTGCCATGTGGCGACGCCTTGTTTCTTGCTCGCTTTAAAGACGGGACTGAAGTTGTACTAGATTACATTATTGAGAGAAAGACTATTCTCGATTATGCAATGTCCATGAATGACGGTCGCATTCCGAAGCAAGCATATCTCCTTTTACATTCGAAGATTTTGCATCCCCTTCTTGTACTTGAAGGTAACATGAGAGCAAATGCCGATATATACGATCAACCTCGCATGCGCAGCAAACTGGCTGAGCTTGAAGTGTGTGCGGACATATATGTGAAACGAACAAAAGACACCAAAGATACCGCGCACTTCTATGGTTGTATTTTAAGAAGACTGAAGGGTAAGTATCGCATGGTCAATCGGTCAAAAATGATGGAGGGAAGGCAGAAGTTTTCAGACTGGTGCCGGCACATTTCTCACATGCAACAATTGACTCTGAACCAACTTTTCATGCTTCAACTTTGTACCGTTCCGAGGCTTGGCATGGGCAAAGCCCAAAAGATTATCGATATGGGTTACAATACTCCTCAATCTCTCTTCCGAGCATATGAAAAGAAGGAAAATACGCATGAAAAGGAAGAGTTACTACATCCTGAAAAATCTGGTTTCGGGGTAAAGATCAGTAAAGCTGTCGCCCACTTGTTTTCTTCCGAAGACTACTACGCTCAGGCGTGAAATCGAATTGATTGATAATCCCGATCTTTGCATATATCGATTCCGCTCCTACAGAACTCGCTCTCGCAATCCGAATGGACGGACACCACGGTTCACACTTGACCACTCATGCAAATGGTATGAGCGAAAAAGATATCACTCTTATCCGGGAGAGAGGAGAAAACCACTTCGAATTGGTGAGAAGGTAGGTCTATCGCGATACTCTGAGTAAGATGGGAGCTCTTGGGTTGTTTATTACTTGTATAAATATTCCAAAGGTTCGAGTGTTTGGATCTGAGAGTGAATTGCTTGGGCTTTGCACACAATCTTTGCAGATTTTATTGACACCTTTGGTTTACGGGTTTGCCAAGCAGCAACCTGCCAAACAGCAACCAGAAAGAAATTTCGTCTGACAATGAAGATAGTTTTTTTTTTTTGGCTATCTCTCCTGTCGTCGAGCACGCGAAGTACAGGCGTTTAGAAAATTTTTTGCATGCAGGGAATAAGAATTTGAAGATCCCAACAAGAAATTGTTGTCTGAAGTTGCAACTTGACTTTCAGAATACAAGGCTGTTGAGCACGATTCAGTGTTAAGAACCAGTCCGCGATACTCTGGAGCAGCAGACGGAAATTGATTAGATAGAAGCAATAATATTTGCCGAATAGATCCCTGGTCCCACATTCACGTGAATGTTTCTCGATGACTAAAAGAGTGAGTGCCCTGGTGGCTTTCAGTCTAGCTACTAGAGAAATAACGAACATCATCATGACCCGTAGTGTTTCTCTTTCTATGTAATACATCTGCATATAGACAATAGAAAGAATTGTACAGGGTTTTCTCGTTTTACAATAATAGGGATGGTGTTTATCGAGCAGCGCAATCAATGTACTGCCAAGTGGAAATACAGTCAGATGAGATAGGTGTTAACCGGTGGTAGTGAGCTCTTTTTATCTGGCTGTGCAGATGATATTACGAAAAAAGAGAAAAGAAGACCCGCCCGACTCCACGAACACAGAGATGAACAACGAAATCTAATATAACTCTGTGCCATTTGTGCCACTTTCGGAAGTGGGCTCCCAACTTTGCCCGATGATTTGGTGTTAGTCAGATGAAAGTGTATTATTGATCTTTCTTGGTGAAAGCATCGGCTGTTGGGGACGCCTTCTCTGTCATTTCACGTTCAACCTCGAAACGATTTGCCAAGCTCCACTTCCTCTCGAAGATGAAATCTTTGAGTAACTCTGAATAACTTGTGTATGCGAACAAAGTGTCATAATATTCCGGTGCAGTTGCTTTTAACACCGCAAGCTTATTCCACGGCACAGAAGGGAAATCGTGATGTTCGACGTGGTAGCCAATTGCAAAGGCAAAGCGATTCGCAATTCCATAATATGAATAAGTGGCTTGAAAGGGTTGCGTCGGATAATGTTCTTGAATCCAACGAGCGCCTAAGGGGTGTAATCCAATGCTTGAAATGGACGCGAAGGCCAAAAAGAGCACCGGAGCCCATCCGAAATAATGTACGATGGCGGCGTGGACAGCGACATTGAGAAACCAATTGAAGGCCATCCATGCTAGCTCTGTACCTTTCGGGATGCGATATGTATAGAAGGCAGTTCGCAACGCCTGCACGATGAAGAAAAACGCAAGCCATACAGTCTTCCTGAAGGGGGAGTTTCCAATAAACTTGGCCTCCCACTCAAACGGAACGTCCGGATCCTTGTGCGCGCGATTGAGTTCAATGTGATGAAGAATGTGATAATAGCGGAACATCATGGCGGACGGAAAGACGTGGGGAATATTGCACAACAATAACACAAAGCGATTCTTGGCGACGCTCTTGAAGACGAGGTTGTGGGTGGCATCGTGAATCAAGACCCATAACGCATGGTCGACGACCGCACCGATGGTGTAGCTCAGAAGCAGGGAGAGCCAGACCGGACAGTGCTGTGTTACGACAACGGCAAGAGAAATTAAAAAGGAGACAAGCGCCACAGAGTAAATGGCGGTGCCACGATACGTTCCAAACAGGTTTTTGACTTCTGGATGCTTGCTCAATATCTCTGCGCGACGATCAGCATGCGGATGCTTAGCACCGCTCTTCCTATGAACAATGGTCTCCGCATCCTCAGTCGAGAGTAGATTGCTGCGCACAAGACCCTCTTCGGAGGATCCTCCCTTGCCCATTTTCGCGTCGGAGTACGAGCGACACATGCGGTGAGTTCGACTGAGAAACACGGCGGTGGTGTTACAGACAAGACGGCGCATGCGCCACGCGCGGTATCTCCCACTGCGAAGCAACGCAGCAGGCAACGGTGTCATGCACGAGCGGCCAGGCAGCGGGGTCGGTCACGCGGCCAATCAGCGCGCGCCAATGCGTCGAGCAAGCGCGTAACGGATGCCATTCCCGCATCTGAGCTTGCGACACGTGGGCCCGTTGCCAGCGCTGACCGGTGGCCGTTGTGGCTACGTGGCGGCGTGGAAATGCGAGAGCACACCACGGCGGGTGCGAGTTGCACATAGCTTACACTGGTGCCGTGTGGCGGGGGAAGCGACGTGCGCCAGCAATGACGCTGCGCGGCGCCCGTTGACGTCTTCTGCGTCGTGTGCGCGTCAAGGGCGACTCGCGCTCTCCGCCTGGCGAACAGAACAGGATGACTGATCGCGGCAAGGTGCTGCTGCTCGTCGGAGGTGGGCACTCGCACGTGCAGGTGGTTCACAGTCTGCGCTGCGACCCCGCCGTCCAATGCGTGCTCATCTCCGACGCGCCCGACGCTGTGTACAGCGGCATGCTCCCGGCCGTGGTCGCCGGCCTCATCCCGCACGCTAGCTCGCTCGTTCATCTGCAACCGCTGTGCGATGCGCACAACTTCCACTTCGTGCAAGGAACAGTCGTGAGGGTCGAGCCCAGTTCCAAACGTGTCTTCTTCACCGCCCCGCGTTCCACGCTGGAATGCTCGCTACGGTATGACGTGCTGTCCATCGACATTGGCAGTCGCACTCGAGACCTTACGCCTTCCCCCGCTTCGAGCGAGGGGCGTGATGCGCCTGCCCCCGACGCGCTTCCGCTCGTGGTGCGTACGCGTCCCATCTCGCAGCTGCAGAGTTCCGTGTGCAGCTTTGAGCGCCTGGCAAAACGCGCCGCGCTCAAGTGCGCGTCGGTGGTCGTCGTGGGCGCAGGCGCCGCGGGCATAGAACTGGCGCTCGCGCTCGAGGCTCGGCTGAGACGCTCAGTAGGCGATGTGATCGTCACGCTGGTTTCAAAGCACGATGCCATCGCCTCGCAGTTTGGAAAGATGACTGGCGCCGTCGTGGCCGCAGAGTGTCGAAAGCGAGCCATTCAAATGCGCATTGGATGTGACGTACTGTCTGTTAGTGATGGTGTGATTCGCTTGGATGATGATACCATGCTTAGCTATGACATGGCTGTCCTGGCCACTGGCGCCGCCTCACACCAAGTGTCGCGCAACATGGGGTTGCAGCTTGACGACGATGGGTGGATCTTGGTGGATGGCACACTGCGGTGCAGGGGTCAGCAGGACGTGTTTGCGGCCGGTGACTGCATCTCGTTCGGTGCGCTATACGGAGATCGATTTCCACCTAAAGCGGGCGTTTACGCGGTCAGAGAAGGACCAATTTTGACGCATAATCTGCAACAACGTCTGAGAAATTCGCAAAAAATGTCCGAGTTTGTTCCACAACCTTCATTTCTGTCACTGTTATCGACCGGTGACGGCAGGGGAATAGGCACCAAGTACGGGTTGGCTTTCACGGGGACTTGGGTTTATCGCATGAAGCATTTCATTGATGAAAGATGGCAGAATCGTTTTCGTGTTGGTGACGATAGCGAACGGGAGTTGGATGGCGAGCAGCTGACAGAGTCCACGTTTGACGGCGAAGCGGCGGAGGGTGCTGCTTTGCTGCTTTCTTCAGAGGACATTAACGAGCACGATAGCTTCGAGCGCCAACTCTCTGTGTTGCGCAGAATGGATGCCGACCAAAATTTCCGCGAACAGTTGATGCAATGCGTAAGCTCTGATTCGGGCCAAAGTGTGTGAATTCTAGGCCTGGTGGTCAAAAATGAAATTTGGAACTCTATTAGCATCGCTGAGTTTCGATCTCAGGACCGCTGGGTTATGGGCCCAGCACGCTAACCACTGCGCCACGATGCTTCGCGTTCCGATGACTCCGGGGTGATAGTCTAAACTATTTATACTACAATGTTATATTTAATCAATAGTTTGTTTCTTGTTTCCCGATAACCGAGTGCGCCACAGGGGCTTGATTCCGCGCTCCACCACACACACAAGTAAGCACCTCGGACAGCATTCCACAGCTAAGCAGGTCAAAAGCACTGAGTGCATCGGCTTACTTTGACCTCTATCGGAGGCTACATTTTTGAGTAGTGCTGCAGCTTTCCGAAGGTCTAATTCCTCCATCATCAGTTTGGTGCTGCTCAGCTTTTTTTCGCGGAGCGATATTCTGGCCCCTCCGCATCCAGTGCGCTTTGGAAATCTTTTTTCAATTGAATATCGGGAGCATAAGCTGCGCTAGCTCGTCTTCCGGTCTTCAGTGTCTGCAACCGAGTCCCTCAAGTTTTCAAATCTTCCCATAATGCCAAATACGGCGACCACGTACCCATACTACACCACCCGCCTCGCCTTGACCGTAACAGCTTTGGTTCTCTTTCCTCTTACACTTCTAATATCCCGCACCACACCAACTCGCTTGAACGCCTGCTACATCCGTCGAGAACTAGAATCGCCGCCACCACCGCTCATTCCACTGCGTGATGGCGCACTGCACAACTACTCAGTCTACATCATGTGGACCGCCATGTTTCTGCTCGCGCTTATGCCTCATGCTCGAGCTGCAGCTTTATTCTCTCTCACATTTGCTTCGATATGGTTTCACGTGACGTACATTTATCTCGCAGCTTTCAAGGCTCCGTTGGCTGACTTCAATTGTGCCGGCCGTCACCAAGAGTACCCCAATGGTATATCTGGCCACTACTGTTACTTCATCTTCGTTGCGTTCACAGCTTCCCGTTATGCGCGACGTCGTCTCAAGGCGAACCCCAACGCATCGCCCTTGCTCAAAGCGGTTGCCGCCTTTCTCTTGATTCTGTTTGGAATTGGAGGAGTTGCCACTTTGTACCGCACTTTCTTCCACGGTTACCATTCGGCCCGCCAGATATCGTTTGGTGCGTCGCTAGGTATACTTTCTCATTGTGCCTTGGACGCCGTTCTCTTTCAAGATGGGAAGGGCTTCAGTACTGATGTGCGCTTGACCATTTTGCTTGCCAATTCGATCACCAGTCTGACTATGTATTATCGACTGTGGCCCCACATGTCGGCAGGGCCTGCCATTTCTCTAAACCATCTCATATTCCACCTCAGCCTATGGACAATTCTCTTAATTTGTGCACACTTTGTGATATCAGAAGAACGCAAGTCAACGAAGGAAGAATGAGCTCAAGTAGTTCATGAGAGTGAGATCGACTACCATTCGCACCATTCTAACTAAACGATTCACTGACTTGAACCATCCAGCTTCGGCTGAGCGGTGATCACGTTTTGAAGCACTTCGCTCTTCAAAGGTGCTGCTAGCGATTGTTGTCATGATACAGCACCCTCATCGCCTTGTCCTTCCGATGTGACCACGAGATCCGTCAAAGGGTTGTCCTCCGCCTGCGTTATTCTGAGCTGTTTTTCGTTTGCGAGATGTAGTAAGCAAATAAACACATAAGGAAGTGATATATCTGGTAGGGAGGTTGGCGGAAGCATCGAGGGGATGCTAGAAACTATTGTTTGAAGTCGCTGTGTAGCACCGGTTCTCACATCGGGCAACGGCTCCGAGTTTCCCCCGGACGAGTCGTGTAGAGTTTCCTCGGGCTCTTCATGATGCGTATCTTCGTCATGCTTGTCTCCGCACAGCTTTGTCCAGATCCCGGCCTTCAGTTTTCGGACGTCTACTTTCTTTGCCACCTTTGCGTAGTTGATGTCTATTTTTTCCACGCGAGTAGGCTCAGCGAGAAGTTCCACACCAACATCACCGTCCGTTTCGAAGACGTCTTCGAAAGGTTCTTGGGAGAAATCTTCTAAAATATTTGGATCGCCACCCACAAAGTTCTCCTTGTCACACGGATTGTCAAAGTCATACCAGTTTTGTGCTTCGGTTGCATCAGATTCTTCCTTGATGTTAGACTCCAATTTGCCGTTGGGCTTGATGTATGTGTTAGGTCTGAGGAACAGAGAGCAAAGAGCCTGAATGGACAGATGATGATCTTCTGGTAATGTCACCTTCTTTTCCGAAAATCCGTTTCGCACAGAAGCGGATATCTGAATCAGTGACTCCCTTGACGCAGGGGCAAACTTTTCTGCAAAGTCGATCTCAGGGGCTTCTGATGAGAAGTCTAACAGCATGGCTTTTGTATCTCGTGGCTTCTTGGTTCTCTTTTTTGCATGCTTCTGGGAAGCGTCACCTCCGGATGCGGATGAATTCAGTGCCCTAAAGGTCCAATGCGCTGGGCCTGCCCATCCAACCAACGCATTTGTATCAAAGTATGAATAATCTGGATTATCCAAAAGCGTCACGCCAGCCTCGACAAGGTCTACGCTCCCGCGTCGGACCGCTGTAGAACTACTTGCACCAGTTTCAAGAAGCTGCTCAGAATGATTACCTGAATTCATTGCTAGTGTGACATCATCACAGTCATTTCCTTGGGAAACATCGAAGGGTATGTCATTCTCTGGCAGCATTCCAATATCAGAATTGTCTTGCAAATCATTGTCATCATAGCCAAAGTTGTGCTCCAGAATATCAGAGTCCTCATTGCTGAAACTATTTCGATCCGGACGTTCGGTCTGGTCAGCGGAAGAGTTGCACTTGTCGCGAGCGGAATCGCCGACCTGCTTTGACTGAAAATAACGAAGAAATGGCCCGCAGATCGTGTCATTCTCTGTGATTTGTTTTTCAGGCAACCACTTTGAGATATCGTAAGTATTGTGCTCTGAGTCTGCATCCCCATCCCCTTCATCTTCATCATCCATGAATACAAGATAATCTGCAGTTTCCCCGCTGTCGAAAATGATCTGAGATTTGGGTCCAATAGGCAAATTATTCATGAGCATCCCTGAAGCTCCGCCTTCATCGAAAGCAGCAGACATTTTATGAAACAGTGGGTCTACAGCAAGATCTGTTTCGAGTCTTTGAGACGTAATGTTTGCCAAGTTCGTCTCCAAGGTCACATTGCCCGCCCTTCGCCCATGACGTCGCTGTTTTCTGGTGTCTCCTTGGTTGTCTCCTTCCACTGGCTCGGAACCTGGGTCTGAGCCATCCTGGTTTCCGCTCCGTGATAAGCCGCCTAATACCTGGAAAGCGTTCGTGTGAACGGAGTCTACTCGAGAGCAGTAAATCTTGACTCCGGCATCCAATGTTACGCCCGCCAGTTGAAAGTTAGTCCCTGTATCCCCATCCACGGGCAGCTGAGCGGTTTCGTCTTCAAAACACACTGTCCTTGCGACCTGGTTGCCAGACGCTTCACTCCTCACCAGCATTGACATGTAATCAATAAGATTTAAAGTCCATGTGTTTCTCGCATTGATTTTATTGTCTTGACACAGCTTTATGGTTGCAGAGTACATACGAGCGATTTCCTCCCTTGAAAGCGGTGGAGGCCTCGCGCGCCTCACCGAATTGCGTGGGGTGTGCGATCCAGACTGCCGCGCCGTTGACGAGCGACGTCCGCTAGTCATGAGGGTTCTTCCTGGAGTCTTCAACGGCGTTTTTGCAGGCGTTTTCGACATATGACGACCTGGGGTCCATGAAAAGCGGCGAGGGCCAGGTGTGGCCTTCTGGGGCGTGTCGCCATGAATGTGAAAGTTACTTAATCGGTGGCGACGCGCAGCGCGAGGCGTAACTTCTTCAGGTGGCGAGGCAATAGAAGTCATTGTTTTTGATCACGTTGCGGCCAGACACGAGGAATTAAAAGGATAGGACTGGGGTGTTATCCAAGGTAACGAAGAAGTTGTGACTCTGAGCAGCGCTTAGAATGCAATCAGAATGAGGCAGTCGGTCATGTCGCAACGCGTCGGGACCAGTGCTCGGCTGGGAATACTCGAGGTGCGCTATCTCAGAGTGTTGGTGCAACAGCAGCGCTCGAACATCACTGTCGCATGCCTTCTTTTGAATTTTCAAAGAGTGCGTGGCACTGAAATTTGAATCTGTAGCTTTGGTTTTCCTGTCCGTGAACGATCGTCCTGCATTTATGTTTAGATGCATTTTTTTGGTGTCCGCACGCCCAGAGCTCTGGCCTCATACAGTATGAGGCCAATTTGTGCTCATATGAGGCCAGTGTTTAGGACACATTTTCTGTAAAAGTTTGTTAATTTCCAGAAATAGCCCCATGGCGTCCATATTGCTAAGATTAGTTCCAGAAATACTCAAACTTTTAAAATAAATTTTAAAAACGAGCAGACTTACGCGCACTAGCTCTTGTGCAATAACAAAATATTAAGAGTGCAAACAATGCTTATCACGTGTCAAGGCGATAGTCAATAGTTTTACAAGAATCATTGGTCATAAAGTGAAATAAGTATCTTCATTGTTCAGCTACATGAAATGGAGCAATGGGTTGAGCTGCAGCAATATTGGCCTCATATGAGGCTAAATGATCTCGTGTGAGGCCAATTGTCGTGTGGACACTAGCTAGGAGTATTCGACTGTGGGATTAGACTAACAAAAGGTACATCTTCTTCACGCCGCTATCATCACAGTCGACGCGACACCAGTAGTTATTAGTACTACCGTAGGAAACCTCAGGAAAGACCTAGGAGCTCTCTATGATACGCATTGGATTAATTTTCAAACGTTTTAGAGTTTGACAGCAAAGACGCGCGGCGCAGCTATGTCGGTCTCCGTGTCTGACTCTGGAGCTTCGGAGCAGTCTCGCACTGGAAAAAAAACGGCGAATAGAAATCTCGGCCATGTGTGGCATAAAGCCCCAAGAAATGTGTTCCAAGCTACATTGCGGTGGGTCCGGGAATGAGAACTGAGATTATTGCAAACACATGGACTTGGTGCCATGAGATTATCGTCCGCAAATCAGATGCCGTCCCATGCGCGCGGCGGAAGTTTCGCCCAGCAACGCGATTGCAAGGCAGAAGTCCTGCCCGCAGAGCCGAGAGCTGCAATATACAAATGAATGTACATGTCTTTATATTATATCTTTCTTGTTCTGTTTCCCCCAGGCCCATGAAAGAGCGACGACATGATGCAAAAGAGAAGCGCTTAGGTGGTCGAAAAGACATATGTATTTGCAGGGTGAGCGGCTGATTTCTGTTTGCGAGGCCGTCATGAACGACTTATACATATGATCCCGCCCGCCAGACACACATTGCGCATGACATTGATTGACTCTCGTTAACTGTGTTCACCATCTGAACATTGGCCGACGCGCAAGCTCACGTGGTAGACTGAGAAGGGTGTTCTCTCGTGGAAGGGTACTTTCTGTGCAGTATTCTCTGCACAGCGGCGTGATTACCTTGCAAATGCGAGTGCTTGGCATTTCTCTTCATGACCGCGAGACCCTGTCGCGCTTTGCCGCCCACAGAATCGATAATGTCGTAGTATTTAGACACGTTGCGGTAGGCGCGACGCGTCCAAATGCGTTCGGCGTCGTGCATGACGACCACGCTGTCGCGACTGATGAAGGACAGCGCCTTGATGGCCGCATCGACGCGCGCGCGCCCATCAATCAGCACAAAGTCGAACAGCGGCTCGCCGAGCCGCGCAATCTCATCAACGTACGCCTTGAAAACCTCGTAGTTGCCCTCCTCGAAGGGGTCCGCAAGCCCCCAGCCCTTGGTGCCGCGCGGCACGGGCACGCAGTGGTAGCGCAGATGCGCCAGCTCGGGGCGCGCGCGGATGCCGTCCTCCACCCGCGAGCACCACTGCTGGTCGTGCTCGATGGAGTAGGCGCGGCGCGCAAACTGCGCAAAGTTGTACGTGCTGCCGCCGCTGCCCCACTCCAGGTACGCGCCGATGCGGTGCATGTACCTGAGCACGAGGTCCACCTCCAGGGCGCCCATCCACACGGCGCGGTAGTCGACGCGCGCCTGCTTCTCCACCAGGGCGCGCGCCGCGCGGGACAGATTGGCGAGCGGGTCGCGCGGAGGGTGCGTTGGCACGGCGGGGCGGGCGCGCGAGTGATGCACGGCCATTTTTGAAGACAGGCGCTGTGAGGCGCCAATGGACTTGAACATGGTGGCTGCGAAAAGTAGAGCGGCGCACGCAACGACCAAGAAAACGTCGACGCGTAGAATGTGCAACGAGGACATTGGACGTTGCGGTGGCATGGCGCTCGGGCGCAACCAGGGCTGTACTCTATGCCGTGGTGGAACAACGATAGGTGCGCATCGATTGCGACCCGCCCGCAAAAAGGGTGCGGCGGAAGCGGAAGAAACGCACAACACGAGCGGACGGCGCTAGCAGCCAGGCGCTGTTGCGCGCAGCAGAGCGCGAGAAGCTGAGAGGCAAATCAATTTGGCTATGGGCTCAGCGACCAACGATTGTGGTGACGTGAAGAGTGGCGCATGAGCAGACACGGCGAGAGGCGGCAGTCGTGCGTGGCAAGCAGGCGGTCGGCTGCAAAAACGATTCGCGCTGAGCCCTCTGCGGCAGTGCGCGACTCGCCGCGTCTGCACCTGGCGGAGCGATCGACCTCAAGACCGCGGCTCGCGGCCAGCCCACAGGCGACGGACACGCGGCGCCCAGAACACGTTGCTGGCTGCCTGTGGGTGCTCAACAAAGAACACCGAGTGTGGGAACGAGCGGCTGGAGAGAGCACTCGGGATGAGGCGTTCTCAGGAAAGGGTGAGCGCACGCAGGCACATCAAGGTGCGACGTTGACCACGGCAACTTTGATGTCACGAAGCCGAAGCCGATTATTTTTAGCAATTGCAGCAGATAAGGTACTTGAGGGGGACGACGACGGCATAAACGTATTCTGGTGTGCACGACGGGCTTTAATTGCCAACTTTGATACTGGCGTCGTCGTGGTGTTGCTCGCGCTTATTCGGCCGCGTTCTTTCCGAGTCAGCTCTGCATAACCCCCTCCTCTAGCTAGCTAGGCGATTACTGTGAAACTAATAATAGTGTTGGCGACTTGCAAGCACCTCCGCTTTCAACATTAGACCCGTACGCTAAGGCACAGGCGCACGCAAAGTGGAGCAACATTGTAACGCGTACTTTTCAAAAACCACGTTTGTTTGTCCACAAGCACACACACCGCCACATGGCGAGGCACTTTCACAACAAGAGGGCGAGGTGACATTGCTCTCTCTCCGCCTTTCACATTTACAACAAGGCGCAACGTCAAACTGCTTGCTCCCGGCAGTTTGACAGCAAGCGCAAGCTGTGCGCGTCGCACACCCAGTAGCAACACCTCGCAGTCAATCGTGAAAGCGTAGGTGAATGTGCGAGGCTGGCACAATGCGGAACACGTCGGCCCTGGTGCGAAGGCGAAACGGCGGCGCCATCTCCACCCAGTTCAGCCGCGGCGCCGTCACGGGAATAAGCTGCACAAACGTGTAGCCGCCGTTGCTGCTGCTGTCGTCTGCGAAACAACTGTCACACAAGCTGTAGTTGGGACGATCAGTGGCGCAGTACCTAGACTGCGTGCTGACATTCACATCACACGCGGCGCACACGTCGTCGAGCGTGTATCGGCCATTATGAACTGAGTGCACGACAAGGAAGCGTGGGTGAGCTCCATCTGTTGGGTGCACCGGCAGCAGTGACCAGCCGTCGGCAAGCACGTACTTGAATTCTACAAAGTTGGGAGCGCCGTCAAATGCACGCCGGTAGCAATTGGCACACAAATCGAAGCTTGTGCGATCCATGGCAATGAAGCGAGAGCCCAGAATGGGCTGCGCGCCGCACGTCGAACACGCGATTCCGTTGTGCACCTGAAAGGGAGAGTTGACCTGCTGCAGCTGCAAAAGCTGCAGCAAATCGGATCCGCACTCGGTGGAGCTGAGGTGCAATTGGCACGGGGCGCAAAGGTCGTAATCGAACGACGGCAACACAGTGGCCTTGTAGCGACAACCCACAATGGGCGTGGTGGAGCAGCAGGCGCACAGCACGCCAACATGCACGTCGCCAGAACAGCGAGTGTACACAGGCTCATGCCAAGCAATCTTCCTCAACGCGTCGACGAGCGCGGGGTCGCTGAGGGCGGCACGCAGCGCAACAGCGGCCAGCAGAGCTACATGCAGCTGCGTAACTGAACGCAAGTGGTCGGTAAGCATGGCGCAGATGCGCTCCACGGCGACGGTGGGAACGGGTCCGCTGGAGCCCAGGCTGGCGACGGCCCACGCGGCGGCGCGGGGGAGGAAGTGATGCAGGGAGGACGCGATGACGTTGGTGTGGCGCGCTCTGCACATGGCCTGCTTGAGCGCGTGCACGGCGGCAAAGGTGCAGGGCGAGATGTGCGAGAGCATGACGAACGAATTGGCGCGCTGGTGGGCGCACTGCGCGTGCGGCGCAACGGCGGCGGCACGCTGCGCGTCGGGGCGCTGCGCGGCGTCGGGCACGAAGGCGAAGACGGTGTGGTGCCCGCGCGGGGCGGCGTCGGCGTCGGCGACCAGCGCGTGCAGGTCGGCGGTGCAGCCGATGAAACAGCGCGCGGCGCCGCGGTTGAAGTACAGCCTGGCGCATGGCGGGAGCGCGAAGCGCGCGACGGCGTGCGCGAGCAGCGCCGCGTACGTGACGTGACTGCGCAGCTGCAGGCGGAAGACGGCGCTCTCGAAGCGCACGAAGAGCAGCGCGGGGAAGCGCGCGGCGGCGCGAAGGCGGCGGCGCGCGCAGCCGAGCGCGGCGGCGCGGCGCGACAGCTCGCGCACGGAGCCGTCGCCGTCGCCGTCGCCGTCGCCGTCGGGCTCGGCGGCGGCGGCGGCGGCGGTGGCGGCGGCGGCAGCGGCGGTGGGGGGGCGGCCGTCGGCGTGCGCGGCGCGCGCGCGGCGGACGGAGGCCATGATGGCCAGGCGCGGCGCGCTCGGTGCGGGGCCGGAGATGGCGGCGGCGGAGCACGGGCGGCGGCGGCGCACGGGCGGCGGCGATACGCGGGCGGCGGCTGGCGGGCGTGCGGCTGGCGGGCAGCACGCAATCAACACCGTGCCACGTGGCCAAGCGTCGCACTCAGCAGCGCGCGCACCTCGTCGCACACCAAATGCAGCCGCGTCCGTTGCGCAGCGCCGCGCAACGCCGCGCAGCGCCTCCCGCCGCGGTCACAACTCGCCGCGCCTCCGCCGCGCCCCGCGCCTCCGCGCCTCGCTTGTCGCCCCCCCCCCCCCCCCCCCCCCCCCCCCCCCCCCCCCCCCCCCCCCCCCCCCCCCCCCCCCCCCCCCCCCCCCCCCCCCCCCCCCCCCCCCCCCCCCCCCCCCCCCCCCCCCCCCCCCCCCCC